>VUYV01000012.1:4196051-4209024 GCA_008711295.1 Anarhynchus alexandrinus | reverse complement strand
TTCTGGTGAAAAGTCTGTTCTAGAATTTTCCCATTAGATTCATTCTAATGCTGCAGTTATAGCTCTGGGAGAAGAATGGGGATGAACTAGTTAATACCTTGCGTGGTCATCATTGATGCTATTTGCATACCTCAATTTCCAATCTGATAGACCATTACGTCCCTCAATGTCGCTTCATTGAGACATCGCATTGAGCCGTGGAGACCTGGCAGTAGGGCACGTCTTCAGCTGTGACATTAAGAGAACACTTACACCCACCTGTCAATTACTTGAAATCCTATACTATTCTGACTGCTTGACTCATGTACTTTATTTTCTTGCAATACATGGTTGTTTGGGTTTTTAGACACATATACATGCACACACATACACACAAAAAGTGTCATGAATTTTAAATTTCAAATTGAAAATGCTGTCATGAAAGAAATGTTGTTATTGCAGGAACAATATTAAGCATTAATAGAATTGATCCTAAACCAGATTTTATGGGGAAAAAGGCTCCTATTTAAATTTTATTTTTTACATAATTCCTTTTTTTTAAAAAATTAATAATTTTCCAAGTCTTCTCCTTGATGGATAAAATACTTGGACTTACTGCAACATGCTCAGATGTGCATTATTTCAGTTTCATTGATCTTTTTGCCAAAAGTCTAGTGAAATAATACTGCTCTAAATGCAGATCCATTAGCCCCACATGAGATGCATCTTTACAAACCCTCTCATAAAATAGATAGTTAAGACAGCACATAGTAGTGAGACTTCAAGATGTCATTTAATTCTTTCTTTCATCTCAAAACAGCATCAAATGGATCTTAAACCAATTCTGACACGTGTCTACTTTTTCTTAAAAAAAATACCTCCAGCAATGATCCTATAGACTTCCTAGGTAACATATTTCAGTGGGCCTTTTAGTGAAGAAAGAAGAAANTGCCTTTTTTTTTTTTTTTTAATGTGTTTCTTCTCCCTGCTATTGTAGGATGGATACTGGGCAACTGATGTTTGTGATAAGCAACTTGGTTACTTCTGTAAAAAGAAGCCTTTATCACAATCCTCTGAGAAAAAGACAATCGAGGACCCAGGCTGCCAGAAAGTAAATGCTCTCTCATAAATTAATGATGTTGGGAAAAATGAACAGGAATTAATTTACTGGTTCTTCCTTCTTTTAGAGTCCTTGTGTTTGTATCTTCTAGAAAATCTACTCTTGAAGAAACCTAGTCTTTTCCTGCTAGCATTTTACTAATATATGTGCATTTTTCATTTTTTTCTGAAATACTCAAGAAAGTCAAGATTCATTTCCATGCACATGAATACTGCCTTTCCCTCCATTCCCAGATGAGCCACCTTGTGACAAAATTACATATATCTTCTAAATTATATTTCACTGATACTCTCTCTATTTATGCTCTTAGCCTAACAATACATGTAAAATTACCAAAAGCCACTTTGTCTCGTCTGCTGTCTACTTAAAGTCTTTATAAAGTCCTTACTATATAATAATGATAAAAGAAAGAAAACAATTTCAAAGCAGAAAAGAATCAGCTTTTCTTTACCGTGTTCCTACTGATGGACTACTTAGCTGGCCTTTGAGTGATATCAGCAAACTATTTTTTTCCAAATGAGTAATTTTTCCAGAACTGACCTTTTCAGAAAATCATTGTATTTATATTGGTCAGCATAGATCTGTCTAAGAGCAGGAGGAAGCAGAGATGTTTTACTGCTATTCCTCCTTTCTGCCCTCCCCACAACCAAGCACTGATTGCATTCCTCTTGGCTCAGAAAGTCTCTTCACCCGTTCCACTTCGGGACTGCAGGGGCAGCTTTGGGGAACTCTGCTTTTATGTGAATTCATTTCCACATTACAATATTTTTGTATTTCATTATTGTCAGATCCCGCAGCTCTGGAAGACCGGAGCTGCAGCTCCTCCCTGAATGAATCACGGGCTCTTTACAGTGCGGTTTGCATAATCCCAGCCTTACAGAGCCCTGTAAAGCCATAGCAGGTAGCACAGTCACAATTTTCTTTGAAAGGTCACAGACACATAAAAAAGATGAAAACTAAGATCTTAAAGTCATCCTTTAAATAAAAAGGCCTTCTGCAGGAGCAAACAGCAACAAAAGCTTTTGTTTATTAGCAGATAGGCCCAGTCTCGTCTTGTTTTTAAGCTTGGTTGCAACAAATTTAACATCGAATATTTATACACAAAAGAGTAGAGCTAATTTCTATATTGAATTCTTTCTCAGTCTCACATTAAGAACCTTATGTTTTACACAGGGTTGGAAACGATACGGTTTTCACTGTTATTTGGTGGGGTCTGCACTTTTGACTTTCTCAGAAGCGAATAAGTCATGTGAACGGAGCAAAGCTTATCTAGCTACAGTGGAAAGCAGGTAGGAAAATACCTTTTTTTATACTCCAGAATCCATTCTTCTGATGGAGAAATTTGCAAAAATTGTCCATTTTTTGAACTCTTTGAAGTGTTTTATCAGCGCTTTTCAAAAATTTTGTATTAGTAAGCCGAATAAAATTATCCATGCAGGAAAAAAGAAGACAATGTTTTAGCGCATTCTACTTAATATATTAAAACAGCTTTCAAATTTTGGGGGTTCTTGAGTTAGACAGTTTTCTCTTATTTTTCAGTTCCTAATTAAAGCAGTTTCTGTGTTATTTTGGAGTTCTTTTCTGTTGGAAAATAGTTGCTACAATTTTCGTCTATTTACTGATGGGTGTTCTCTCATTATGATAGGAAAGTTTTAACCAAAAATATTTTCCTGAACTACTTTCTAAGCTGAATTCTGAACCACTGTAGGAAATCTTCCCCATGGCCTGCCCCACCACAGCCAGAATGTATCATTTCCAAACTACCTATACCTCAGTCAGGCTTTGCAGGCTTCATGGCCTCTGAGGAAACATGACTGCCTTCAGAGGTGATGGGTACCAAAGCTGGCAGTTTGGTCCTCACTTGGTGGTCTGTTTAAGGCACCTGAAAGGTTTGGAAAGACAAGGAAAACAGTAGAAGCCCAAGTGAGCAGTGATTTGCAACATTTCACAGAACTGGGTGGAAAGGTGAGAAGACCCCTTCAGCTGAAAGGAGAAAGTTGTCCCTCACCAAATTTTTTGACCACACTTAAGATCTTTCTCAGCTTTTGCCTGAACTTCACTGAGGAGCTGTTGCCTTGTGGTTGTGCTAGGATGATAGTGATATCTCTGTTTGTACCACTTAGATCAATATTGCAAAGTAATAGGTTGTGAATGAACACTGTTTTCCACTTCAGAAATGAGCAAGCCTTTCTGATTAGTCTGACGGGGCTGAGGCCTGAAAAATACTTCTGGATTGGTCTCTCCAACACAGAAGAACGAGGGAGTTTCAGGTGGACCAGTGGTGAAACTCCTCTCTTCACACACTGGAACACAGCAATGCCAGGTAAGCTCTGCATGGGCTCAACCCTTGTGATGGAGCTGGAATTCATGCGGGTTCCTGCTTTCCACCCCCGAGTGTTAGAAATTACAGTAGTCACTTTCTTTTGTGCTTGCAGCTGTAAGTGGCCAACACCATCAGACCTTGTGTTTGGCATCAGTGTCACAAACACAGTCACGGCTGAGTGTCAGGTGTTGTGTAAGTCAATCATCTCCTGCGAAGTTGTACAGAAACAGATTTTTCATGGGCTAGACTGAAGGGAATACTGTGCAGGAGTTAACAAGGTCCATGGTCTCATTTTTTCAACTTTTTTAACACCAGTTAACGACAACTCATCAGATTGAGAAAAATTATTATGGGCAGAGTTCTTTGACCCACAAGGTGCATATGTGAGAAATGAGCAACAAATGTCCAGCTGTTCTGCATTTCAACAAAATAGATTAGGATCTATGTGGGAACACTTACCTTCACGCTTCACCTTTGACTCTGTTTCCCACAGCATTCTCCTGGAGAAACAGGCTACTCATGGCTTGGATGGGTGTACCCTTCGCTGGGTTAAAAAGTGACTGGCTGGCTGGGCCCAATGAATGGTGGTGAATGGAGTTAAATCCAGTCGGCAGCCGGTCACAAGTTGTGTTCCCCAGAGCTCGGTACCGGGGCCAGTTCTGTTTAATATCTCTATGAATGATCTGGACGAGGGGATTGAGTGCACCCTCAGTAAGTTTGCAGATGACACCAAGTTTGGTGGGAGTGTTGATCTGGGTGAGGGTAGGAAGGCTCTACAGAGGGACCTTGACAGGCTGGATTGATGGGCTGAGGCCAATGGTATGAGGTTCAACACAGCCAAGTACCAGGTCCCACACTTGGGTCACAGCAACCCCATGCAGCGCTACAGACATGGAGAAGAGTGGTTGGAAAGCTGCCTGCCAAAAAAATGACCTGGGGGTGCTGGCTGACAGCCACTTGAATATGAGCCAGAAGTGTGCCCAGGTGACCCAGAAGGCCAACAGCATCCTGGCTTGTATCAGAAATATTGTGTCCAACAGGACTAGGGAAGTGATTGTCCCCCTGTACTCGGCACTGGTGAGGCCCCACCTGGAATACTGTGTTTAGTTTTGGGCCCCTCACTACAAGAAAGACATTGAGATTCTGGAGTGCATCCAAAGAACAGCAACAAAGCTGGTGAGGGGTCTGGAGCACAAGTCTTATGAGAGGCAGCTGAGGGAACTGGGGTTGTTTAGCCTGGAGAAAAGAAGGCTGAGGAGAGACCTTATCGCTCTCTACAGCTACCTAAAAGGAGGGTGATAGGACAAGAGGAAATGGCCTCAGGTTGCGCCAGGGGAGGTTTAGATTGGATAATAGGAAAAATTTCTTCATTGCAAGAGTTGTCAAGCATTGGGACAGGCTGAAGTATTTAAAAGATGTGTGGATGTGGTGCTTAGGGACATGGTTTAGTGGTGGACTTGGCAGTGTTAGGTTAACAGTTGGACTTGATGATCTTAAAGGCCCTTTCCAACTTAAATGATTCTATGATAAGGAAGATTTTTATTCTAAAGCTGCAAATCTGTTTTTGGCAAAGGTGTGTTTGAAGACTCATTGGCCCATATCTAGGCTATGGCAGGAGGTATTCAAAATAATTTTATATCCAGGATGTTTTTAATCTCCATAATCTACATCTTCCATTTCCTAATTTTCTATGAATAAAAGCAAAGCTCTCATTTCTTAGACAGTCGTTGAGACTTTGGTTTTACTAATTTCTTTTCCATATCACAAAGGAAAAGAGCAAGGCTGTGTTGCCATGGGAACTGGAATTGCAGCTGGATTATGGGATGTTGTCACCTGTGAGAAGACAGCAAATTTTCTTTGCAAACAGCGGGCAGTGGGAGTGTTGCCTTCTGCTCCTCCAGTACAGGTCCCCGCAGCTGCCTGTGCCGAAGGATGGGATGGAGCCTCCTGGGCAGACTCATGCTTCAAAGTAAGTGTGTGTCTACCTTCCCCGTGAGCCTGAGCATGGGGGAGCCCAGGAGTTGGTGCCCTGGTCACCACAGTACTCAGGGATTTAAGCGCTGGGTCATTTTTTGGGAATGATCTTCTCCATGGTATTCGAGTGCAAAAATCCGTCAAATATCATAAAAGCCAACAATGAAAAACTTGAAACTATGAAAATAGAGTGCTAGGAATATGCTTTCTTTTATTTAAATGCCAGGTGAGAACCTCACCTAATTTATCTACTTCCAGGAATTCAGGACTTCAGGAAAACATAGCATTGTGTCTCAAGAGCCGGCAGTGTCACTTGCATAAGACAATGTTTCTAAGAGAAAATTTATGGAAACCTGTCCCTCTGCCTGGCCCTCTACCTTTTCTCACACAGCAAGTGATACTTCTAGTGATACTTTTAGATCCAGGTTCAGTTTGATATTGGTGATGCTTCAGCAAGTAAAGGTTTTGTGCATTCTCTTTATTTAGCTAAAAGTGCCTTAAAAAGTCTCCATTTTGAAAAAAGAAAAAAGAAGTAAAGAAAAAGCAAAATAGATCAAGGAAAAGTAAATATGTAACATTGCTCTTCCAGGTCTTTACTTAAGTATCCACTCACTTTCTCTATTGAGACTCTCTGCCTGTTGGGAGGCCAGAGAAGATTTTAGCCCTGTATTTATAAGGTTCTCAATTTCTATGTCACACTCAATTATTGTTACTAACATTATTTCTTCTGCCAGTTACCAAATTGCTGATTGCTCTTTCCCCAAAATGTCAAGCGTCCTGTTCCTTACTTCAAGAATGTGTGTACTTCATAACAGAATGTGGTGTTACGTGTATGGTTGCACCACCGAATGAAAATCTCTTCCTTGGCCAGGGTCAGCACCTTGCAAAACAGCTTTCTGTATCCATACTGTCTTTTCTATTCCAATCTATTGATTTTCCCTCCACCTTCCGTTTCTCTAAAATCTCCTGCTTTCTACTGCAAAATACGACGACTGAGCTATTCCATCTTTCTTTGAGCCTTTTAGTGCTCAAAGTTCCAATTAAGTTATATTTTTTTCTTCTCTGTATATTGTGGTACCTCTTGTTCCCCTCAGAGTTTTGTGCTACTCTTTCCTTATTTTAAAATAGAAGATGCTAAGAAAGAAAATAGTTACACTTTACGTTACTCATCTTTAGTATTATAGATCTTGACAAATGTTATGTTGTCTCACTCAAGAGGAAATGGGTGCTAAAGTGACAGTGATTTTAGTTACATAGGCAATTAAGTATTTGTATATGTCAAACTTTGCACATTTAGTAATTTATTTTTACCTTTTTTTCCGATAGTTTTTTGTGAGAGAGGGAAACCAGAAGAAATCTTGGTTTGAGGCTGAAGAATTCTGTAGAGAAATAGGAGGAAATCTGGTCACAATCAATACAAGAGAAGATCAAATTTTAATATGGCAGTTAGCATCGTGAGTACTTGCACAATGATTCTTTTTCATGTTCATGCCACATTACCTAAGGATTCCTTCAAAATATATCTGGAGCTGGCCAACTGAGTGAATAAAACCAATCAAATTTAAATTCATATTTTAATTAACACATTCAAAAAACCTCTTGAGTTAATGTGTAAGGTAAACCAAAATGCATGGACTTAATGTGGAAATTTTCTGACTATAAACTGAAGACTTCTGAAATCAAACAGGAATTAATTTTAACTAATTTTTGCTAGCACTGTAGATGTCATATCTTGCCTGCAATGTAGAAATTATGCTGCTGTTTCCCCCCCAAATTAGACAACAACATTCAGGTTGTATTCCGTAATGACAATGGCACATAATGTATAGGAGTTTAAACAAACCTGTTTCACATAATGGTGAATCTCGGTTTAATTTCTCAAATAGATTTAAGACATAGAAGTCTTGTGAGACTGAACATATTATTACTTCTCTGTTGTCTCTTTGCTTTAGACTATGAAATCTTTGCAGAGCGAAATCTTTATTTTATGTAGTGAATGAAATAGGACTCTCTCTTATCTCATCCATAGGTATGACAAGATAAATAGCATGAACTATTAAATAAATGACATCAGAAGTGCCAAGAAGCAAATCACGCAGCTGAAAAACAATTTTCATTTTTTTTCATTTGTTAAATTGTATTATAGAGGTCAATTTGTGGTTTACTTTTGCTAAAACCTCTTTCCATGAATTCCTGCCACAGCCAAGAGCTGCACTGCAGCCCCAAGGACGGGAGCCTGAGCCTGAGCTCGCTCTGTGCCACATCACTTCCCTTTTAACTTGCATTCAAATGTGACGAGTCCTGTCCCAACACAGAGCACCATCAAGCCCCTTGAGACAGAGTGCAGGCAGTGAGCCTGGCTGCTGGCCCACAGCGAAGGAGTAGCTCCCAATTCCGATGTGACAGAGAGCAGCATGTTTCCATGCTTTCCAGCGTTTATATCATGGCCCCTCTTTCTACACTCATGTATCTATACTGTATGATTTATTTTAGGGATAAAGGACTGAACAATCAGGCTTTCTGGATTGGTTTGTTTCTTTTAAATCCCGATGAAGGATTTGCCTGGATTGATGGTTCCCCTGTGAGTACTTATTTGCTGGATATTAATTGACTTTCTGTCCTTTGAAATATATAGATTTATAACTTTTATACCTTTTTTTCCAATCCCTTTAAAACTTCAGCAGGTGCATGGCAGTCCTTTATCCATCAGTTGAGTGGCTGCAGTGCTCAGTGGTGGCACTGTCTTAACACACTAATGGAATGCCTCTGTTTCATCCCTGGTATCATGTTATATCCCATCTTCTGCAGTCTCTGCTCTTAGATCTTCACAGCATCCCAGACTGGGCACTGCTGTATGTCACTGCAGAGCAGTCAAGTTGCCATCATTCACAAAGCAGGATTAACGCAACTCCCTCTGCTCATCAGTTTTAACTCCGTCAGACACATTCTTTTCTATACTGTGTAATCTTTACACCTTCTCCGGGGAGCAATGGGGAAAGTGAGCTGATCAGCATGACTGTCACAACCCTCTCAGACCTATCTGAACTCCTATTGATCCCATAAACAAGGTACTTGAGATGATGAGACCCTGAAATTGTGTTACGATGGCAATCTCAATTATTTCCACTCCTCTCGAATCACACAGTAATTGAGACGTATTTCCGACACAGGTAATTTATGAGAATTGGGATGAAGATGAACCCAACAACCATGAAGAACTCGAACACTGTGTTATGTTTAATAGATCGCCCCAAATGCGCTGGAACGACTTGCGCTGTGAACATTTACTTAATTGGATTTGTGAAACAAAAAAAGGTATGATTACTTCCCCATTTAATTGGAGCGATAAACCCAAGTTCCAAAACAAATTGTATGGATTTAAACAAATTGAAAAGAAGAAAGATACTGGGAATTGTTCATTTTAAAATCACTTGCAGTGAAGGCAACACATAAAGCAAGAGGAATGAATGGAGATATTTCAATTGTACTCAGATGCAGGAAGTTAAAGATGTCCCTATTACTTTATCTCTGGCTTTATCTCTTTCTGCCATGGGTTGAATAAAATTGCAAGGCGAAGGTACTTATCCCCTCTCCTTTTATCTCCTCAGTGTATTTCTGTCTGCTTCAGGCTTACCAAAGAGAACCAAAGATGCAGGACACTACAGTTCCCTGTACAAAAGAGAAAAAAGCCTTGCTTCCCACTGTGACATGAATAATGGGAACCAAAGAGAGTGATCAGTTGCTATAGAAACCAGCAACTCAGGAAAAGAGATCAAATGTAGAGTCTGGTGTAGCCTTGAAGGACTCCCCATCCACCAGCTTTACCTGGGAAGCAGGGCCCTAACGCCAGGCCTCCTGCAAATGGTACCAGGGCATGACATGGAGCTGGTGGACGTGTGTTGAGGTGCCTGCCAGTGGCAAACTGGGGCTTCATGGGCTGAGGACCCCAAGTGACAATAGACAATGAAAGAACTTGTTTTGCTTTCTTGGTCCTACTTTTGCATCCCTACTTCCTGGTTGTAAACTGAGTACTTGTATGCATCTCCATGGAGCAGGAGCTTCTTAAAAGCTTCTTGTAATGAAAAGAAAGTGGATGCACACAGGGAACTAGTAGGAGACACGATAGGGAGGGGAAGGGAGAAGCAGTTATATAAAAAGCACTGAGAATATCTAATACTTGATGACTCTGCCAATGAACTGTAACCCTTAAACAGTGAATAAGACACCATGGCAGAATTGCAAAATTGCTGAACAGAAAAGGAAGAATCACTGTTCCCTTGTGGGTAGATTAGTCATAGAAACACAGAATCAAAACACTGACTTCTGTATACCAGCTCAAAGCAGTACATCCTGTGCAGCCCCTTCTGGTGCACTGAGCACACTGCTTTGTACAGATGTGGCTCTCTCGTCTTGCTGAGATTACTCAGGAGGACGTCTGAAACCATGACACAAATACCCTGATCAGTTTATCTTGATCTGAGATGACCTTTCTGAATTAAAATAAATAATAAAAGAAATAGTTCTTGTTATTGTGAATATAGATTAGGTGATGATCACCATGAAAAGAGGGATGCTCAGCTGTTAATTCTCTCATATTCACGTAAGACACATTTATTTAAGATACTTTTTTTTTTTTTGGAAAAGCAAGGAATGTTATGTTAGGACTGAAAAATAAAATTCAAAATGATATGAAGTATGTGAATTCATCATGAAGATATTTGAATAGTTTTAGTTCTATTCTGCACGAACTGCTTAAGAAGAAAATATTTAGAAGCTCCCAACAGAAAACTTTAAATTTCTTTTTCATTTGTTTGCTTATCTCTCATCCAAACTGTTCCTGTAATTTCTTTAATAATGTGCTCCTCTCCATCAGACCACAGAAGAAATGGAGAAAGCTAATAACAGAACCAGTGGTCCTTGTGAAGAACAAAATAACAGGCACCCAAGAGAAAGCAGAGCTACCTTTGAGGGGCTATAGGTTGCTCTGGGAATAGCAACAGGTTAATTGTTTCTTCCTGGTCCATCCTGTAATAAGAAACTGGGGTTTGGTATCTACTGGCTCTCCAGGTATTTCTTGGCACTCTCCAGGACTCACTTAAAAACAGACTTTCCTAGTGAAAGCCAAGACATCAGGATAGGAGGAATACATCTAGACACTGGAAATGATGTCTGGTATTAACAAAATACTAGCATTAAGCTTTCAGTACTTGTGAAAAGTTTACTATTATGTAGCTAAGCTTGAGAACTGGATATATTGGCTGGATTATGTTGTTTGGCTCTAGTCCCATGAATGTCAAAAAAATGAATAATAGCATGCCAAGTAAAAATACTAAATGCATTTTCAAACTGATTTAAGTTTCATCTACAAAGTGTTTACTTCACATCCTGGACTGTTTAATACAGTGCTTTTGGAGGTATGTATGTGTGCTTTAAAGATATCTATTTTTCACTAGATAAATGTTTCTAAATTATACATATTTTTTAATTCAATCCAGTGGTATGTGCTCTAAAATCTTGAAAATGCATTAAATAATTCATAGTTCCATTTTTTTTTCTCAATTATATAAAACATTTGCAACTACGTAAAGCAAATATCTCTGGATTTTTTTTTGGTACTTGGAATGCCGCTCATGATGATCTTTTATTTTACAGGTACACTGCTAAAACCTGAACCGCACTACAAACTTGGTAGGATTTTTTACTCTTTCAAGCAAAAGTTTACTGTATAGTTTTCAGACTTCGTACAGACCAGATATGAATGTGATATATATGCTGCTTTATCTTTCAGAATATCAAACCACTGATGATGGATGGATTATTTATGAAGATAAGCAGTACTATTTCAGCAAAGAACGTGTCCTTATTAAAGAAGCACGGAGAATTTGTCAGAAGAACTTTGCAGATCTTGTTGTCATCGAGAATGAAAGCAAAAGACAATTTCTATGGAAATATGTAAGCACCAAGTCTATTAATTATAATTGAATTCTGAAGCAGAATAGCTGATAATATAAAAAGAACAGTCTAACTATTTAGCTAGGCTAGAGTCCTGAGCTATTGTCCTACATTACTTATTTACATAACAATATATTTGTTGAGAACTTGTAAAGAAATTACTACTGTTTTTAGTAGGCAGAGAAAAAAGGCATTGAAACACTAAAGATGCAGCAAAGGATAGTTCAGGCCCAGGGTGCTTATCTCTTCAAAGATACACAGTGTTCAGCACTGATTATTGCTTTTCTGTCTGGTGTTTTCCTCACTCTAGGATGTTCCCCATATCCCTGTTGCCTGCTTAAAACCTGGGTCTGAACCTACAGTGTTCTTGCCTGAGGTGCAAATCCTGGGAAAAAAGAAAAAAAATAATATCACAGGCATGGTTAATGGGCTTCCAGATTTTTGCTTGATATTGAGAAACTGTTCAGTGCTTAACTGTTAATCACTTTTGTTTCAGATTTACACAAAACTCAGGGGGCAATCATATTTAATTGGCTTAGTTGTCAGCTTTGATCAGAAATTCAGGTGAGTAAAGGAAAACTGGTAATGGACAACAAATGATGGTAATTTCATCTCGGTCTACGGGAGCATTTGTGTGTGCTTTCATTTTACAAATTAATAACTGCTGTGCAGCTGACTTCTGGATAGTTTTCATGTGACATCTCAGATCAGAAGTGTTAAGTTCTATATTTAAGCAGAGCAATGTGTTTTCCTTCCAAATCTGGGAGAGCAAAACCAATAGAAGTTCATGGCTAGGATTCATTTCGCTTAATGTCTTACACTGAGAGAACCGAGTTAAACACCCAAGCAACCTCTCATAGGTAGTAAGTAGAAGAAACAAATTTTAGGATGTTATTCACCTGATCCACTTTAGACATCAACCTTAGGAAGAGATTAATTCTGACCAGGTCTCCAATGGCTACAGAGAAAGCCCAGGTTTTGATAAAATGTGGATATAAGGGTTTAGTCAGACCAATCCCAGTGGCTCCAGTTATGTGAACTGGAAGCAAGAAGCATGAGCAACATCTCAGCCAACAGCTTTCTGAAATTGCTGGTAGGGAATCCATTTTAGAAATCTGTTTGTAGAAGTCTTGCAGGAGGACACCTTTCTCAAATGAAAGGGAAGTCTGCGCACTGGTGAGATCTTCGGGTTTCAGTCTCATCCAGGCCATAAGAAGCCTTCCCTTCGAGTATGATGTTGCTTATCTAACCTGTCGCAAAATGGGACACTGATGGGACTTGAGTCATAGAATCATAGAATCATAGAATGGTTTAGGTTGGAAAGGACCTTGAAGATCATCGAGTTCCAACCCCCCTGCTATAGGCAGGGACACCTCCCACTAGGCCAGGTTGCCCAAGGCCACGTCCAGCCTGGCCTTGAACACCTCCAGGGATGGGGCCTCAACAACCTCTCTGGGCAACCTGTTCCAGTGCCTCACCACCCTCAAAGTGAAAAACTTCTTCCTAATGTTCAATCTAAACCTGCCCTCTTCCAGTTTGAAGCCATTCCCCCTCATCCTATCACTACATGCCCTAGTAAAAAGTCCTTCCCCAGCTCTCCTGTAGGCCCCCTTTAGGTACTGGAA
>VUYV01000012.1:4134447-4195983 GCA_008711295.1 Anarhynchus alexandrinus | reverse complement strand
CAGGTCCATGTCCTTCTTATGTTGGGGACTCCAGAACTGGACGCAGTACTCCAGGTGGGGTCTCACGAGAGTGGAGTAGAGGGGCAGAATCACCTCCCTCGCCCTGCTGGCCACACTTCTTTTGAATGACATAGTACTAAACAGATGAGAAGCAGCAGTAATGCTGTGGATAAGTCCTCTGCACCAGATGTAGAGCCTTTGCCTTCTGGTTGCTGTTAATACCTTGCTTGGCCCTTTAGCTGAACAGACCTTATAACTAAATGACTGCTGGAGATGTCTGTCCGGCAGCCACTGTCCCCTTGTTTCTTTCAGCTGGCTGGATGAGACCCCAGTGAACTATGTTGCCTGGGCTCCAAATGAACCCAACTTTGCAAATAATGATGAAAACTGTGTGATAATGTCAGAAGATTTTGGTGAGTAAAATAGCCACAAGCAATATCTGGTTGAAAATTTAGCATCAAAAGCTGAAATGTGTGCTACACGTTTAGATTTGAGGCTACCCCATAAACAGGCAGTTGAACAAGACTGACAGTTTTTCATAGCATGTATGCTGAGGTTTAGAACCACGCCGTCACTGTTAGGAGAGGAATATACCACAGGGGAAGGAGGAGTGTATTAGGGCAAATAGTGTACGTGGCAACTGTTTCACCTGCCTCCAGAAGGTTTCATTTGTCCTTTATGAATACCAGTCTAGTGCTGGTGCTGACTGCTGTAATGGTGGTATGAGAGTTTCAGACAGTGATTCTCTGTATTTCATTTATTTACAGGCTTTTGGAAAGATATAAGCTGTGCTGTGAAGAACAGCTTCATCTGTGAAAGGCGCAATTCAAATTACTCAGGATTTGCTCCTGTTGTACTTCCACCTCTGGGAGGATGTCCTGAAACTTGGCTTTTGTTTCACAATAAGGTGCAGTGACAAATCTCAACCATATTTAGCAGATGTGCTATAGGTAGAGAAAACAACTACCCATTTTGTCTGACTATATAAATTCTCTCAGTTTATACACCAGTTTATTGAGTGGTATTCTAATTAGCAGTGTAGTCAATTTTTGTGTGGTCAAGTCTGTATCTAAATCTCAAAAAAGGTGAATTTGAATGTTTTAGCTTATAATTTTTGTAAACACCCATGTGCCTTTAGCCATAGTTACTTTTTTGTTTTCTAGACTTCTCTGTTTTAATACTCTTTGACACCTGAAATCTTGTCTAATCCCTTACTCTCCCTACAGTGTTATAAAATATTTGGATCCAGAGAAGAAGAGAGACTGACTTGGCACTCTGCAAGAAGTGCTTGTATAGAATTAGGGGGAAATTTGGCTTCTATACACAATGAGCAAGTGCAAGGTATGACATCTCAACATTTTGGTGCTAAGTATGAAGCCAGGACATTTCACCATCTAATGACAAGGCCAAACCAGCCTCCAGATGTAAATAGCATAACCTATGAAGGAAGACGTGGAGTTGCTTGAGCCAGAGAGAAGACTGGAGTGAGATATTATGACACTTCCCATCTCTTGACAAAAGCATCACGTGAAGGGAACAGCACAATCTGTTCCCCATGGCCTTGGAAGATGGGATAAACAGTAATAGTTCATAGCAATGAAATGTCCACAGATATTCAAGTAATAAAGTGAACAAAGATCCATCAGAAATGACATATGTGCAGTTGATACTACCTTGGGGAAGACTGATTAATCCTTTTGAAGTCCCTTCTAGCCCTAAATTCTATAATATTTCCAAGAAATCTCTATCATTTTTATCTAAAAAACTTTTCTTTTTTTTTTTTTTAAATTAAACCAAACTGCTTCAGTTAAATTACCCATTGTAATTTTTCTCTTTTACCATTATCTCATAGCGTAACAATACTGAACCTGATATTTGGAATATTTTTAAAAGTTGATTGGTTGTTTTATTTGGAATTTGATTTACACTGAATTTGAAGAAAGGCAACTCCTCAGCTACTCTCTTTCTTTGATCTTTTTATTTTTAATAGCCTTCTTCACCTTCTACCTAAAGGATGTTTCCAATGAAACGTGGATTGGACTGAATGATATTAACAGTGAGGATAGATATCTTTGGACAGACGGAAGCATTTTTGACTATTCAAAGTGGGCAAGAAAATTCCCTTTTAGAGATAAATACATACGAATTGACTGGAAGTTTATTACAATAGAGGTAAATAGAAAAAAAAAAATCAAAACCGCATAACTTGAATAATATACTGAAGGGTAGCATAACCAGACTGACTTCTCTCTCAGATAGGATCCTATATTTCAATGGTTTAAAGCAAAAGGCAACTGAATAATATTTCAGAGATCAAATTTTTAAAGCTGTACCTAGAGATTAATAGGCCTTTTTAGAGTCTATACTTATTGTCATTCCTTTGCAGAAGTCTAGAACTGCAGAAAAAGAGTGATGTATTATAACTACTGCTAGAACCAATTAGAATGATTAGAATTCTAAATTTTACTGAAAATATTCATTATTACTAGCTGGGATTTTTACTTTGTTTTATTGTTTCTCCTTGTACAGCATGAATCCAAATGAAAGTTCAACAAATTCAGTACAGATTACCATAAACTACATAGTAAAAATAGCTTTGGTGAACTCCAAGGAATTTTAATAGACTGACAAAAGTTCTTGCAGTTATCTGCCAAGGAAAGTACATTTGCTTAAGATATATAATACAATAAGTTTATTTTCCAAGAAACAATAAATGAAAATAAGAGCCAGAAAATTAGAAAAGAAAGCTATTAACTTTGTCTCCTCAAACCCATTTTTATTGTTTTGCCAGACATTTTGCACTTCATCAGCTATAATTTTCTTCTTTAATTCTTCCCTAGACTGACTGTATTGCAATGATGAAAAGATCTGTAGATGAAGCAGCATACTGGGAAAACACCGACTGCCAGCATAACAAAAGCTATATTTGCCAGATGGACAGCAGTAAGTTTTACATTTCACCTTCTTTGATGGAAGACATTGACTAAACAAACTGACCGTATGAGTCCTCAGTTGTAACTGCCCGGCTGTGCCTGTAGCAGCCAGGGTGAGGGAAGCAGGGCTGCTTTCCCACCTCAGGAATTCCAGACACAAAACTCGCTCTGGGATAAGGATTATAAAAAAGTTTTGGCTTTACAGCCTCTCCCCTACCAGCATACCCACCAACACTCACAGAGGCTGCCTGCAACTTACTCTCACCACTTAAATCAGTTGCCTGAACATGGCAAGTAGACACTTAGAAGGCAGGGTTCACCGGCCTCATCCTAAGGCAAATGCCCAAAATAGGTTAGAAGAGCTATGCCTTTAAAATGCTGTTTTTTTCTATTGACAGAAAAGTTTAGCCATCTGTGCTTCACCCAACCAGCACAGATATAGGTATCTGAATCAGGTTATTTTGCAAATGCAAATACAAAGCATAAAGACAAATCCATCAGTGACCTCCACCATAGGTATCTTCGCTCGCTAGACAATACACTAAAAGCAGCTTTCCCACCCTCACCTCTAGACCTAACACACCCCCCATGCCCCTGAAAATCCCTCACACATACTCCACTGGAGGGTTAACTAAGGTCAGTTGAACGGGTTATTTTGCTCATCAGTCTCTTGCTTTTATATCGCAAGACCAGCAATAATGAGAAGGGCAAAAGTTGTAGTTTTCTTCGTGTATCCTCAGGGTGGGAGACACATCCGGAGCACAGCTACACTGCAGAGTCCGCAGGAATAGAAACAGGGAACTGCTGAGCAGCAAGTGAAAATACAGGAAGAAGCCACAGCTGGGCCAGATGCTTCACGGCTCGGTCCTGTGCGAGCACAGAAAGCTGCACGAGGGCGTCAGTAGCAAAAACAATTGCCAGGGCATTCTTGACACTGACTGAACACAAAGGCAGTTTTTGTCCTTTTTCCTGTCCCCATCACTAGCTCTAGGTCTTTGTCTTCTACTTCCACATATATCATTTAAGGTACAACTACAGTTTCCTTTTGCACTTCATCCTACCTGGGAAAGAAGCAGCAGCAGAGCCACAAACTGCTTGGAACTAAATTCACCCCTATTTTGAGGCTGAAATGGTGTGGAGATCCTGCACCGTGCTTGGGCTTGGGAGGAATTTCACCTGCGCTGCGGGAGGGCAACCTAGAGAGCTCTGGGGGAAGGATCACTACGTGACCAGTATTCACGTCATTTCATCTGGTGCAGTCTATGTCTGCACAGCTCATCCTCTGCCTCTCATATATGCACAGCTCATCCTCTGCCTCTCACTAATCCCTGAATACACTCTTTACACTATAGTTACACATAATTCCAAGTTACCATTAAAATATATCTCCTGTGTTTTAGATAAGAAATGCTTTTACTGGCTGCTTGTGCTGTCACACTGCATTCATCTGTTACTCAAAAGTAATACTGCTATTCAGGTAGCTAGTAATTTTTCCACTGTTTTCTCCCCTTCCTCTCAAATTTGTACCTCTTTCCTACAGAGCCTGAACTGTTCCAGTCCACAACTGCTCCAGATTCTGATTTCATCCACTATGGTAACAGCAGCTATTTAATCATTCCTTCCAAAATGAATTGGGAAGAGGCAAGAAAAGCCTGCAAGGAGAAATCTTCAGAGCTTGCCAGCATTTTTGATTACTACAGTAATATATTCCTGCTGCTGCAGGCAGCACACTATGGAGAGCCCTTATGGATTGGGCTCAACAGCAATGTGGTAAGATTAATAAATTGATAGGTGGTGCGGTTAAATGCTATGATTGGATTACTATCAGCAGGGAGAATTGTAGCATGAACAGATTTAGGAACCTAGGACTGGTGGACAGCACTCACTTCATTTAATTTCATCCATCTTAGGCAATGGAGAAGGATGGGAACTTCTGACAGTGTGGGTCTCTCTTTACTAACTCTATGGGAATCTTAGACACTTAGGTCAAAATACCTGGTTAACTTTTAGATGGCCATTTTTAGGAGAGGTGAACTCTAATCAAAGGGACCAACAGGGTCATTAAGGCTAGTGCCTCGTGACCATTGGCAACTGTAGCTTTTTCATTACTTTTTAGTTCAGAAGGGTTCACAGGATACACTATGTGCTTCTGAACACCCTCCTTGTTACACCTGCAGAGTCCCAAAGACTAAAAGCAGTAAAAGCTACGCTGTACCAGAAGAAAAGAATATGGAGATCCAGGTCCACCACTATGTAAGGGAACACTTGAGTGAGCATCAGTCTTACTAGCTCTGTGACTGAGTGCCAAAATGAGCTTCAGCTTCTCTAGTGAATAGGCAGTTGCTTAATGCACTTAACTATCATGTTTCTATTACATTGTTCTTTGAGCTGACTAAACTACCTTGAAAATAAAAAAGAGGTCTTTCATCAGTAATAATTTTCTTAACTAGTGATTGTTTTTACCAGTTATGATTCCACACTGATGTATAACGTAGCAAAACATGTCTGAAATTCAGCATCCCTAGGGAGCACTTACAATAAATGTTGTGTAAAAATAGTGTTTTCGATTATATGATGCGCACTCTGATAAAGCCTCTTAGAAGGCTGCATTGTCTGAGACAACTTGTTACTGAACAATATGTATTTCCATGATTCTAACAGTGCCTCTCCCTACCAGACAAAATGCTTGGTCTTAGAATATGTAAGTGGTTGGTAGTCACCAACCTTGACATGAATCCTCCCACTTGCACAAGTCCACAGGACATTCCTATCCTAAACAAAATAATAGTGTTTAAGTCCACTTGATATCAAAGTTGGTTGTTTTTACAGTCATAGAAACATGGTTTAGAAAGCAGTTAAAATGCCATTATGACCAAGTTTGGATCACCAGATATGTTCTCCTCGTCCTTATAAATGAACCGGTCCTGCTGTTGTAGAGTGAAGCTTTGTGGTTCCTCCTGTTCCCCAGGCAGGAATCTTACCCTGATGGTGCCAAGCTCAGGAGGAGCTTGTGTACCTGGCCTCTTGACACTAAAGTGAGATCACATTTTATCCCCCAGTTCTTAACACCAGCAATATACTGAGTCTGTTCCCTTTTCCTTGTAATTCTTCTGATTCCTCCTGGAATAAAAAAATAGAGGGGAGGGGGTGGGGGGAAGAAGACTAAACAAAGACTCAAGACTTCCTGCTCCTGCATGTTTTTCTTTTGCTCCTTACAAACTAATAATTTTCTCAGATTTTTCGAAGTGATAGCTGCAGTTTACTCCTGAATGTTTCTCTTCAAAACTGAAATTGAGCTTAGAGTCCTTCTCTGACAGCTGATTCTGAGACCTACTTCTACCTGAGCTTTCCACAGATTTTATGTCCCTGTGGTCATGTTGCTCTTCACGGTGACACTTCTGGGATGGTGATTCCACCTCACAACATTACCAACGAGGGACTGAGCACCAGCAGTACCCAGGAAGGGTCATCTACCCTTCAGAACACCTTCATGGGCTATTTCAGCATGGGAGGCATACTGCTGTGTCTTACTTTTACATTGCTGAATCCTGATTTAATTAATATTTTGACAGTACTAGCACAGACATACAACTGAGCTGAATATATCACTGTGAAAATGTGCATTTGTATAAATCCACTTACCTGAAGCAGCAGATGAGAGTGTAGAATTATGTCAAATGTCTTTTTCAATTTTAGACTTATGGCTATTACAGATGGACCGATAAAAGGAAAATAACTTTTTCTAACTGGCATTATGAAGAACCAACACAGCGAATAGCCTGCGTCTATCTAGACCTCCATGGGACCTGGAAAACAGCCCCTTGTAATGAAAAACGTTTTCCTGTCTGCAAAAAATCTGAGGGTAAGCTGTGGTGATCACTTTCAGTTTTGTGGCAGAAACCTTGCTCAATGTGCTTTGACTGAAATACGAATTTCTAAGGATATATTGAGGAATAATAAGCCTGAGTATGTAATGTCAATACCTTTGTTTTGCATGAACAGTGTTTTATTTTGATGGAGTTGTCATTCACCAGCCAAGACCGTGCCATTTTACTGGACTGGGGTGATAATTGCCGTAGGAGTGATCCTACGTCGCCGGCAGACAGAACATAGAGACTGTGGGAGTACTAAACATTTCCCTTCGAGTCCAGAATGTGAAACTTTTTGCTGACAGGGATCTTGTGGGAAGGACTGTAATCAATACAGTTCAATTTTGTTCCTTCGACATAAGCAGTGTTCATACACTGTTTACGGCTTCACTGTTACTAGATTCTGGAAGATGGGGAGAGGAGGAAGAGTTGTAGCTGGGGAAAAGAAGAGTCTGTTATTGGCCCAAACAAAAGTTCATACTTCATAGTGATTTATGGGTGTCACTGAAGAATACTACAAATTAAATCTACAGGCAAACCTGAGGGTGGGACTGAACCTTTTTGCTTTCGCATTTGTATTAGAACAATCACTGTCAGCTCCAGCGACACAGACTTAATGGAAATTCTGAGTTTCTTTTGGTCTGGTTTTTTTTGTGTAGTTTTTCTTTAATTTCTTTTCCAGGCCATGCTCTGATCTTCATATCTATTCATTTGCAACTTTTGTTTTAAAAATGGATGTACTAACTGACAGTGTTACTGTTTCATTCCATAATGTCATTGCTTGCAGGAAAATGAGGGGCTACTACATAAATATTCAATCAGCTTCAGATTATTCCATGCATTGTCAGAGTTAAAGCTGTTCAGAAATTTTATGTAAGGATTATTATCTTGAGGAAAACATTAAATGGGAAATTTACATAGTAAACTATGATTCAGATGACATTGTATTCAAAAACAAATTGTTATTTGAACCTCTCGAGGGTTGGGGAGTTTTCTGGCTTTTCTTTTTCTGCTTTTTACTGTATATTATATTTATACAAATTTGTTGGTTATAACAAAAAAAAAAAAGAACCAAACCCCCCTGAACACTCAAATATCTTTGAGACAGTCAAAGTTTGATTTAGTTGGTTACACCAAAGAGCGTGGGCTCACACTGAGCCATTCAGCTGTGACTGAGCAGTTCTGCTCCTCATTGTCACTCTTGACATAGTCACTAATAATTCTAGAACTGTTTGCTGAAGAATATTTTAAGTACTTTTAAGAAAAGGGTTTTTTTAAACTTGATTTCCTATCTGAAGAACAGAAATCCCTATTGAATGAAAGCATCCATTTATCTCATTTCTTTCAGATGTACTTCCTTCTGATCCCCCACAGGATATTGGAAAATGTCCTGAATCTGATCACATCTCTTGGATTCCTTTCCGAAGCCACTGCTATAACTTCAATGCCAACGAAATGAGCTGGGCTCAGTCTGTGACTCAGTGCGTTCAATCAGGTAATCATTATTTTTACCCAAAGATAGGATTTCAAGCTTGACATAAAAAAAATCACTTTAAAAAAGTCTTGAAAATTAATGCTGAAAATTCTACACATATTAAAAAAAAGGAAATCAATGTCTCATTCATTCTTCACCATTGATGTTGTTTGTTTTTCAGTTAGTTTGAAATTAAGGTGATCAATTATCCTTGTTTTTTTTTCCAGCTGTGCTTGTTTCTTGTTATATTTCTTCATTCACAAAATTTCTCCTTTTGGTGAGAGTTTAAAATGAGTTAACTTCTTTCCAGCCTTATCCCTTCTCTTCCATATCTCTCCCTACATGAGAGCAGAAGTAAATACCATAATAACAATCACTTATTTTTAACATGGGGTGTGTGATCTGAAAGGGGCTGTATGTTCTGCCTGAAAGTCCTCGCTCTGTCAGCAGGGCTCCCGGGCAGCCTGCAGAGCCAGGGGAGGGCAAACGCTTCCCTCCCCCATCTCAGAGGCACCTGGTCCTGGCCAAGACCATGAGCTGCTCCTTGGCCCTCTTCCACCTATGCTGCTGAATCATCAGCTACCTCATCTGTGCTTCAGGAGGCCGTGAAAGAGAAAGGGAAGCACTGTACTGCCCAAAAGAAATGGGTCCTCTTGTTTCATATCTTTTTAGATCCTCTTAGCCCTCTTCCTCCGCCACTATTGCCAGAAAAATTAATACTTCAGTTTGAATTACAAATCTGTTTGCTGCGCAATATGACATGCTACATGATATCCTCTCAAACCATGAACAATAAATAAACAATCATCTGTAATACCTATGAAAAATATTACCCAATCGCTTGCAGATAATGTACACTTTGCCTGGTGTTTAAAAATCATCATCTTCCCTGTGCTACCATGTCTCCTATTTCTGATGATGTCACTCACAGTCTGTCCTGTTCCCCTATGGCTGAACACTACTTTCTGGTCTCTGTTTAAATCCTTGCTTACTCCCTAAGGTTTTATTATTAACCTTATCGTATAGCAAAGGCTGTAGCTGCCACTGACTTCTATGGCAGGGGATACCTCCAATCATCTTCTGTTGGTTTTCTTATAGGTGGTACGTTGGCTTCTGTAGAAGATCTGGCTGAATCAAACTTTTTAGTAGAGCATGCAGACTTATACACAAGCAAGACAAGTGGTTTTTGGATAGGAATATACAGAAATGTAAATGGTAACTATATTAACTTCTATAAATAATCATAAATAGACTTCATTAAATGGACAGAAATACAAACAAGATACATTGTTGTTTTTAAGGAACTAATTGAAGTACTATAGAAGCTAGTCAAAAAGAAAAAGATAGACTGATAGCATGTAATCTAAAAATTCTTGGAAGTTGATGGTTTTATCCAGTAGGTGTGAAAGGCTGTAGAAAAGAAATTTGCTTGCCTTCAGTTATGGGTCTTGGATATTGCATGGGTCCACCAAAGGGATGCCAGCATGGGTGCTGCCTCAATACAAATATCTTTGAATTGATAGGGGAATGGCTTCAAACTGGAAGAGGGCAGGTTTAGATTGAACATTAGGAAGAAGTTTTTCACTTTGAGGGTGGTAAGGCACTGGAACAGGTTGCCCAGAGAGGTTGTTGAGGCCCCATCCCTGGAGGTGTTCAAGGCCAGGCTGGACGTGGCTTTGGGCAACCTGGTCTAGTGGGAGGTGTCCCTGCCTATGGCAGGGGGGTTGGAACTCGATGATCTTCAAAGTCCTTTCCAACCTAAACCATTCTATGATTCTATGATTCTATGATCTTGTCTATATCTGGTTCCGTAGCAAAGATGTGGAAAGCTGATAGAAATATCTCTAAAGAGGCACAACACAGAAGATACTGTTCTTTAAGGAAGTGAGATACAACCAGTAATTTCAGCTGTCCATACCTGAGGCAATCATGGAGCCTCATTTCTAAATTTGAAGGATCCAGGAACTGCTGTCATCAATGATAATTTTTCACAGCTGCTTACGATTGCAGTGTCACCATGGACCTTCAGAGAGGACACAGCCAATGTCATGTATCCATCCTCTGACCTCAGTCCTCCCTGAGGATGTCTCCTATTTCTGGTCTGTGAGAAAGCCTTTCCCATCCTTTTTGCCCTGTGCCTCAGTGGTGAACGTGTCCCAGCTGGCTCTCATCTTCTCACGGCTGGAGAGCACCTGCGTGGGAGTTGTGGGTGCCCAACTGGAACCCACAGCATCAAGGTTCTCTGTGTCTCTGTGCAGAGAAAATTAGGCTGCTGGAAACCAGAAAAAGAGTGCAGTGGAAAACATACACCTGGAAGAAAACAACACTAGTGTCAATCCACAATCACTCAGAAAGGATTTTGGTTTTTTAGATTCATTTTAACTCATTGATACTTCAAAATTTTTGTTTTGGAGTTCATACAAATAAGAAATATTTTAATTTTAACTAAGCATATCTTTAAGCATTTCAGTAAAAGTTGCTGAAATAATAATTTAGAAATTAAAAAAAAACAAACTAGTTTTATTTTTTTCAGTTTGAAACTTCAGTACCCTTGACAAAAATATGGGGATATGTAAATTAAAACTAAGTTATGATTAGCAAATCTGCAAATCATAATTTGGAAAAGCAATTATATTCTTTTTAAGAAGAGAATCAAAGGAAATAAAATATATTAGAAAATAACCACAGATGGAATTTTTGAAGAAAGTAGTATTGCTTTATTAGTCTGAGTAAAGTAATAATATTAATATTCACTAATATTAGTGAAGATCTTTGATGTTCACTTTGATGTCTTGCTACTAACATTTACAACATTAGGGCAGCTGCTTTGGCAAGACAACAGCGCCTTAGACTTTGTCAACTGGGGTGAAGGACAGCCCTCGGAGGACCAGCTTGATTACTGCGTGGAGTTGTCTGCATTCTCTGGCTCCTGGAGTATCCTTCCTTGCTCTTCCCAAAAGGGTTTTATTTGTAAGAAGCCAAAGAGTAAGTGACTTCTTTGATAACTGCTCTTGATGTTTATGGTTCTATTTCAGTAGTAATGGCACAATCTGGTCATTACAAAAGACCAGCGTAAAATGCTGTATTTACAGTCTTTCTTATCACCAGACAAAAATAATATGAATATATAGTTATCCTTTTTTTGTCTGCTCTGTTCATGTTTTATTGCTTCATAGCTTCAGATTTTCTTGCATTCTGTGATGAATATTCAATTAATAACTACAGATGATAAACATTTTCTGAAAATTTTTTAAACTCCTTTGTCATTTTGCTCCCCTCCAACATACACATACATTTTCCTGCTAATGTTTGTATTCACTTTCTATGGAACAAGGGGTGCATCAATAATTTGCTTTTCTTCCTCTTGCTGTACTATGACACATGATGTTCCAGCAAGAGATAGATGAAGCAATACCTTTTAAATAATAACAGAACGGAAGCGTGATCCAGAGCGCGTATAGTGACCTTTGAAAATAGTACAAGTGTTTTGGTTAGCATTTTTTTTTTTTTTAATATTGTGTTTCTGTGCAACTGAGCACCATCTGCTTTGGTCAGGAAGTGGAAATATCAGAATATTGTGAGCCAAGCAGCCATGTGTTTTTTTGGAGTGTAACTGTTAATTCCGCAAAAAAAAGTACGATTTCCTGCCCTGTTTCACAACCCTGAGGTTCAGGATGTTTCTGAGGTTCTGTCCTTTTCCCCTCGCAGAGCAAAGCTGCAGCTGGTGGGGAAAGCAGCCGTACACATTGATAGCAGTGTCAGAGCATTTTCTGAAAAGGCAAATTCTGCTTTTAGGGCAACTCCTTATTTTCTTTGGCTAGTCAGAGCAATAGACGCACAGAAAGTTCATGCTTTGTTACCAGATGTATCAGAAAGCAGAAACTTGGTGTCAACACATACTTTATTTGTTGGGTTCACCTGTGAATGGCCCCTGTGTGCAACGCTGAAGTACAGAGACTCTTCCCTGGCACCGGGTTCTCCAGCAGAACGGGGTCTCAGCACAAGCAGACCTTACATCACGAGGAGCTCTGCATCCTCCCAAGGGACAATTTAACAGTTGCATTTCCTTCGTGCTGGCAAACACCCCGGAGCTTAATGCGATGCTGTTCTGCTGCTGCAGCAGCCCGGCTCCTGGTGCTTCCCACGCTGGAACGCGCGCTCCGACTCTCCCCGCGCCTCCCGCTGCCCATGGGGCAGATCCCCTCTTGGACTGGCCATCACCCAGCCTGCACCCAGCGCGCCCGCAAAAATCTTGCAGATGGCGCCCTCTTTGCACAGCCAGGGAAAACTGCATAAGGAAGCTCGAGCTCATGAATGTAATTATAGATGTAAATGAATTCTGGCAAATTAAAATCTGCTGGGTCTCAACGGAATTGCGTGCAGTACAGGAAAACAGTCAAACGTCTTCAGTGTTTGATCAAGTTGTTCCCAGTCTCTGCTGGCACACAGACCCAGTGAAGAAGGCAAGGTTTATTAACCATGGGAGAGGAGGGAGTCCACCTAAACCAGTCAGAAACTACCTGTGCTTGGCAATTCTTTGGTTATTAAAAAAGAAGCAAAAAAAGGGGCTTTAACGTGCAAAACACTGCAGTTTTATTACATTGAATATCGGGTTAAAAATCTATCGCACCTTTTCATCTCTGTTAATTTAGCAAACGTGTTTCCAGGAGAAGTGATGAGGTAACTTTGATGAGCAGGTTACTAGACCTTTTGCTAACATGAAACTGTCAGGATGAAAATTTGACCTTTTTACATTTTGACTAAACATTTGCCTTTATCTCTGACAGCTATTCTTAAAGCATCTGCAAGCATGGAAGGTAGGATTTATTTTTCCTTCCCAATAATTTCTAAGAGACATGACAAGAAATATTGGGGGGGATGGGGGGTGTGTGTTATTAATTGGTATTTATTATTTATTTGTCTTTTATATATTTATTTATATGAGCGTAATTTACTTAGTTGTCACTGAATTAATTCCCAGCATAATTTAGCAGTACTTACGAGACACTTAGGGCATCCCAGCATAACTAAATGCTTTGGTAAACTGATCACCCCCTCTTCACTGCTTCTTTTGCATGCTAAGATCCATGAGGGGGACTGACACAGAGACATTATGACAGATTTTTAATAAAACTCTTATCCTAAAAAAAGCTATACAATAGTATCTACACCTTAATTAGCATAGCTTCTTTGCCCACCCTTCTATCCTTGCCCCAAGGGAACAGTGGAAGAAGGCCAGGAAATGCTGAGGTTATATTCCATCTCCTTGATAAATGCGGGTTGCTGATTAACAACCTGGTAATTAAGGGGGAAATGAGACCAATAGTTTTCAGTACTCTTCAGATTTACTTATGGCCACTGTACACCTGCTTCTATTTGCTTTGTGTTTATTTACAGATGCCAAAAAGGACAAAGCACACGGTCACATGAATATGTGGATACTACTTAGTCTGGTCCTCATCATTTTATTAGGGATGGGATTCATGATTTATTTCTCATTCAAGATCAAAAGTCAAAGTGAGACTGAAAGAGAGGTGAGGTGGCACAGCACACTGCTGGAATACAGCCGTGTCCTAACTGGAAAGGACGCTGAAAATGGTTCTACCAACAACAAAGAAAAAAATGAACACAGTGTCGTCTAATGGGATAACACAGCCAAACTATATGGTCCAGCTCAAAAAAAAAAAAATCTAGACAGAACAAAGTCTTTGTTCACCTTATAGACACTATGAACTAAAATTAGCAATTATTCCTTTGGTAAGAATTAAGAGCGATTGCTCTATGCTCTTCAAGAAATACTCTCAGGACTAAGATGCAGTACTGTGTAAAATGGCTAAACAAGCATGACAAATAGCAGAACTAGTGTGAATTTAGATTTAAAAATTATGGATTAATACCCTAGCATTCTCTCCTATTAGAGATTCGTGGCACCATCACTTAGTGATTCAAGCGCAGCCGCATGGTGAGCACCTTCTTTGCCCCAAAGCCTGCACTTTAAGAATATATCTCACCACAGAGTACTGACTGAAGAGTACATACTGTTACTCAGGTAAAATGGTGTTTGGAATAAATAGAGAATTATTGCCCGTTTTACACTCTTTATACTCTTCCTTGCCATACTATTATCAGTGAAATGCAAATACTTGTCCTTCATGGCTTCAACTTGGATTTTGCAAACAAGTAAATCTTTGCAAACACTCAGTCATATTCTACGACTTTGAATGTTTTGTATCAGTTATGAATATAAGAATATATCAATAAAGGATCTATATCTTATATAATACTACTTAAGTGTTGTCTAATTAGCATGCAGAGATGTTACATGGTTTTGTGATCTAATGAGTCATTTACCTTAAGAGAGAAACTAACAGAAGGTAACACAGAAACGTGAACGAGGCATATGACTAAAAAGAAACATAAATAAACTATAAAATAAAGTGGATGCCAAATAAAGCTGGAACGATCCATTCCCATTTTTATTTCACTTGATTGCTCATTTTAGGATGCCTTTTCTTACTATCCTCCAACTCTCTGATAAAGGGACTGACAACGGGGCACTGTGTCCATGCTACAGGCCAGTAAGGCAGTGGGGCACGCCACCGTGTCTTGGTAGTGAAATGCTTTAGAGGTTTACTGTGCTTTTTAAGTTTTCTATGAATGCTATGTTGTCTATAACAGACTGAAGGAAAAGAAAAAGAAAAAGATCTCGAGGATCTCTGGGAAAAAACAGACTCTTAGAAACTGCGTAAGGACTGTATAGGAGAGGTCATTGGGAAGGAGAAATTCCCATGACCTTGGATTGCTGGTTTGTAGATATTGCAGTCAAACAAAACATTTTGCAGAGGATAGGGAATGAAGGGCATTATGTACTCAAACTACTTTTACTGACAGTCCCCTTGATCTTGCACCTTTTTTTTTTCTCCTTCATGTTAGTTACAACATACCCATATTTATCTTTTTTGTAAATACTGACACTGAACTGGATTCAGGGCTGTTTTATGGCTAATGATAAAGTTAAGCCAAATGAAAAGGGTAAACAGCTCTGCAGAGAGTAACCTGGGAGTCCTGGTGGACAAGAAGTTAGCCATGAGCCAGCAATGTGCCCTTGTGGCCAAGAAGGCCAATGGTGCACTAAAAAGAGTGTGGCCAGCAGGTCGAGGGAGGTCATCCTCCCCCCCTACTCTGCCCTGGTGAGGCCCCATCTGGAGTACTGTGGCCAGTTCTGGGCCCCCTGGTTCAACAAAGACAAGGAACTACTGGAGAGAGTCCAGCAGAGGGTTATGAAGGTGATCAAGAGACTGGAGCACCTCTCTTATGAGGAAAGGC
Organism: Anarhynchus alexandrinus; assembly: GCA_008711295.1. Lineage (NCBI taxonomy): Eukaryota > Metazoa > Chordata > Aves > Charadriiformes > Charadriidae > Anarhynchus > Anarhynchus alexandrinus. The sequence continues at coordinate 4,180,381 of VUYV01000012.1, read as the reverse complement.
TGAAAGACCTGGGTCTGTTTAGCCTGGAGAAGAGAAGAATGAGAGGGGATATCATCAATGCTTATCAATACCTAAGGGGCGGGTGTCAAGAGGATGGGGCCAGACTCTTTTCAGTGGTGCCCAGCGACAGGACAAGGGGCAACGGGCACAAACTGGAACACAGGAAATTCCATCTCAACATGAGGAAAAACTTCTTTACTTTAAGGGTGACAGAGCACTGGAACAGGCTGCCCAGAGAGGCTGTGGAATGTCGTTCTCTGGAGATACTCAAAACCCACCTGGATGCGTTCCTGTTCAACCTGTTGTAGGTGAACCTATTCTGGCAGGGGGGTTGGACTAGATGATCTCTGAAGGTCCCTTCCAACTTGTACCATCCTATGATTCTGTGAAACAGATAGGAAAAAATCCCCAACCAACCAAACCCAAAATAATATCATTATTTATAATTTTGATTTCTTGATAGTTGATGTTGGTAACGCACTTCTGAAGACCCTGTTCTCTGTAAATGGGTTTCTTGTCTCATATTAAGTGACATTTTGCCCTTGCAGAATATATTGTGAAATTTGTCTTCAGAATAAAGCCATGAAAAAGGAGAGAAAATTCTAAGGGCAATTTCTGCTGAATGTCTTTCCTCCTTTTCCTTCAAAACAAATAAGGGATTTTGCATCATAGCTGAAGCTGATTTCCACTTAATAAAAGGGTGCAGGTCATTTGTAATGTTTCAGAAAATTACTCTTTTCTTGTCTCATTTACATTTGGTACAAAGAAATAATTATTAAGTATTAAAATTCATTTGTACTGTAGGGATTAAATAATTCTTGAAATTTTTGTTGTCAAAACCACTGTTTAACAGAAAGATTTGTAAAGATTTGGCTAATTTTTATTGGTTCTCCTGAGATAAATTCACATGAAATAACAGCATAGTAATTTTACCAGTTGATAAATCAGAGAAGACAAAAACCAGGCGTATACATAGTGCCCAGTTTGTCAAGTTACCGAGTAAAATTTAATTTTCCCATCTGGATTAATTTTTCACACTGAAATAGTCAACATTGCTCGGTGCCTCAAATTAAATGAATACATCTTTTGTAGCAGTGAATACCTATCCGGCCAAGAAATTTGCATGTATTTTTTTCTGAGTTTCCCAGGTATGTACGCATGAAATTTAAAGTACATCCATCTAAAGTGCACTCAACTGCTTCTTTGTTTTTGAGGGTCAGGACTTTACAATCTCAGAGCAGAACAAAGAAAGTTAAAAATAATTTAGCAGAATGATGTTGAACTGTTCAAATTCTGCCACTTGCATTAAAATGGAAGGAAACTACTTTTGGATGCAAAGTTTGAATTTTGTAAGCATTTATAGATTTCAAAATGCCACATGTGACAGGATATTTCCTTATTTAGAGCCCAGAGTTTTCTCTTTCAACTAAACTCTCCAAAACTGAGAAGGAGCCAGCGCCAACTGGTTCCTTAAGGACTTCTACTGCAGCAATTAATTTCGGCTCATCTCTTTGTGAATAACAAGAAAGAAATGAAATACCTGACTTTCTCTACAGTCTTAGTTTTCCTGTCTTTTGTTCCTACTGCTTTTCAGACACTCGGTGAGTCTTTTTTTTTTATCCCCTGAAAAAGTGGATGTGAAAGTGGGCATTTTTGTTGTCTTGCTTGCTTCTCAGGCTCTTTAAGATATTCATGCAGCTTAGCTGCCCTGCATTTCATATTCATCCTAACTGGAGTGGTCCACAGAAGTTTAAAAAGGATGCAGATAAAGAGATGTTTGTTCACTTTTAAAGAGAAGGGAAAAGTCAAGATGGGGTAAAGCTGGGAATCAGAAGTCAGGACAGTCATGTATGCAGATAAAGATTTCCTTTTGAATGCAACTTAATTATTGGTTATGTCTGCTCTGTGAAGTAGATGGACTGCACAGTGCGCTCCATAGTCCCTGTCTATGTGATCGAGTTATGAAAAATGAAAAAGAGAAAGGAATTAAATAGGGCGCAGTATCTCCTAGCCTTAGAATGAGACTGTGTGGGATCAGATGGAGGTTGTGGACTGATGTGAGATGCAATACTGTGGCTGAGCAGATGCCAGTGGAAAACATTAAAAAGATCAGAGTCAAGAACAGCCCTGGAATAACCACTACAGCTTTCAGAGTAAGGATGAGAGGCATAGTTAAGGCTCTGAAGTTGGCCACAAACAGATCACAGCTCCCTTTTGATGTAAAGATGGTGATAAGGTTCAAGGACATTTTTCCTTTATCTTTCAATTCATTAGATTAGAGGAGTGGGGTACAAATCACAGCTTTGGAAAGCAGACACCGTGCCGTGTGAGCTGTGCCAGCATTAGTCTGTGCAAAAAGGGGATCTCCCCTCTGCTCTGTGAGCTGGGACCCAAACCCACATTACAGCCCAAGCACGAACCTCACAGTTCCTAGTGAGAACTCGTATTATTGGAAACAAAAGTACTATGAGGGGCAATAGCTGAAACTTAGGGCACTACATGAAGCACTTACTTAGTTAGCAGTAAGAAATAAAAGATCTAATAAGATTTAAAACCTTCTGTCTAAATGGACAAGGAAAGAAGAAACTAGGTCTTTGCTCCAAATTTAGATCTGAAGAAGTGAAAATTCCATAGATTACTAAGCTGGTCAAAGCAATACAGGGCCTTCTTGGGAGAGCTCAAGCATTAAACACAGATATCCTAACAAGAACTATTCTTCCTGTCATAGCTTCCCAGAATTTCCCAGACACTTTCTGCTCTGTTCACTACTCAACATTGGCTGTGCCCTAACATCCCACCCTTATCCTACAAGTTTACTTTAGTGTTTGGAACGGTATTTCACTGTCCCTTATATGGTTATTCTCTCAGATGGATACGGGGGCGATGCTACGTCTCTGTTTCCAGGTGGGGATTTGAGGCACAGAGAACTGAAGGGCAAAGACTTGCCCTCCGGTCCCATAGGTCCTAGAATATTCCTTGGAGTCCAAATTTCACTCCCTCACAGCCCAAAGCCAGTGGGAACTGTGTGCTACTCGACATTTTGAAAAGCAGGCAGCTGTGTTCACAGGGCAATGCCCAGCACTGGCTGACCTGCTTCACATGTTGGCAGTAGAACTGCAGTACTGGGCAGCTCTTCCCAGCAGGGCCTACTTGTCTGGATGGATTACTAAATTAGGCTCCCTATAAGCCTTTGGGAGTGTTAATTAACATGTTTAGCATTCACATATTGTCTTTCCATAACAATGCACAGGCACACACCCATCGCATCTTTATCTCTATGCACTGCCTGGTGTTGGTACTTGTGAGAACATTTGCGAGTTGGTTGTGTGAATTATGTTGACTGCTTATGATAGAAGTACTAATGAGAGGATACTGGAACAAGGCAAGGTAAAAAGTCACTGTTCCACAGTTTTTCATTCTAAAAAACCCCAAACTATAACACATAGTTACACAGAAGACTCACTCACTAAGTGTATTAAGTACAAATGCAACCCTGCGGAGAGGTATGTAATGTGAGCTAAATCTATAGTGTGTGAAGTGATGGCAAATCTTCCAAATCTTCAGTAAGGTCTCTTTTGGAAATCTTGAAAGAAATGTGTATTTCAGGGGGGATTTGGAAAAATAAAATCTACTATGCTCATGAAAATTCCATTAGAGAGATGACATTTTTGAAGCTGTCATAATGTATTTTATGTGCTCTTATTCCCCTGTATTGTATTTACATGAGCTGCACTTATTTTTCCTTCCCAAAAGGAAATGAAAGTCTTGAAAATACTGTTTGATCTTTGCAAAAGTGACTCAGATTTACAGTCTCCTGGTATGAGTCACATCAACATAGAATCAACAGCACATTTCTCTCCTCACAAGCTCCCCTCATCATGTGCTCACCATAAATACATTAATTCTGATTATTTTGTTTTACAGACAAGGAAATATTTTTAATACACAATGAGGATACTAAGCTCTGTTTAATTGCTCAGAGTTCTCATGCAGTCACAACAGCTGCTTGCAACAAAAACACTGAGTTACAAAAATTCAGGTGGGTGTCTGATCACCAGGTGATGAGCCTGGCATTTGCACAATGTTTGGGAGTGCCCCACAAGCAAAACCAGGCTAAAATTTCCTTGTACCCCTGCAACAAGAAAAGTGAACTCCAGAAATGGGAGTGCAGAAATGCAACCTTGGCAATCCAAGGGGAAGATTTATTTCTCAGTGCTGGCAAAAGAAAAGAAGACAATATCATTCTGAACACAGGATCAGCGATGATGAATACATGGAAGATCTACGGAACCATGGATGATTTGTGTTCTAAAGGCCATGAAGGTAAAGTTTAAAGGTTAATCCTGACAGTGTCTTGTTTGCCTCACAGATAGGGTCCTTTGATTTCTGCTCCCCTTGGTCTAACATCAGCTGTTCCACCTCAGGCAATGTCGGACTGGAGGATGATTCCTTCCCATACTCAGGCGTGTGTTCCCCCATCCTGAAGACGTATGGGTTCTTATCTTCAGAGACAATGTAGTATGTGCAAAATGGGCATTTTTTTCTTTACTTTTAAAGCAAATGGTGGATCCAGGCTATTTTTAATGTCCAGCTTTAATCAGAGTACTTTATTTAATTGTATACTAGTGAAATTCTATTAGCATTGTTGGATTAAAGGCAAAAATCTTTAAGTTTAATACTCCTATAGTGAATATAAGGAAACAATTCCATGCGCACGACCATTCAGTTCCTCTAAAAGATTTCAGATGACAAAAAACCCCACAACATTTAACAGTTAAATTTATGATTTATTTTTAGTGAATGACGTGAAAGTTAAGCTACATGAAAAACAAAATAATCCTATTTTAAGAAAATTATTCTTAAATATATGAGACAAAAATCAGTGCAGTTTTTTCATAGTTCTTGACCACAGCATTAAACTGCTCTATTTCCAGCCATTACAGCTGGCAATATCATAAATAAACGGTAAATTACAAGCTCTACCCAGACCTTCCTTGGAAGACACTGCTGGTGACAGCAGGTCCCCAGTTATACTGGCGTAACACTTGTAACGCTTTCTCCACATACCTGTATGGAGTGTACGGATAGGTAGAGAATTGGGTCCCCCAGATTCCTGTGCCTATATTATCATTTCCCTTTTTCCTCCTCAGATCTGTTTACACTGTTAGGAAACGCCAACGGAGCTCCATGTGTCTTCCCCTTCCGGCTGAGCGGGAGATGGCACGCCGGGTGCACGGCTGCCGGCAGGTCAGATGGCTTGCTCTGGTGTGCGACCACCCCCGACTTCGACACGGACCATTTGTATGGGTTCTGTCCAACTGGCAGTAAGTCCCAAACGCTGTCACAGATGCTATAACACAACACTGTTAGGTAAATATATCAATGCTGTGATGTTGTTACTAATACGGAAGGGAAAAACCTCGTAATGACTGTATTTTACTCAAAAATGTCTCTGCCATGACATAACACTCCTTACAGAAGAAACAAAAATGTTCCCTATGAGTCTACAGTCAGGCTGAAAGTTGTCTGGGTGTGTCCATCAGTACCTACTACACAGGAAAAGATGAGTATGCTTTAAATATGACTGCATTCAGCATAAAATCATCTGAAAATTGAGATGCTACTCACAGCCTAATTCTCCTTGCCTCATTGTTATTTGTGGTGACAGTAGTACCACCTTTTCTACCCATGCAAATCCCTGTTCTGCCTAACAAGATTGGTCTAAAAGCACAGGAGGATGCAGTTTGTTTTCTGAAAAACAAAATAAGAAGATCATCTCAAAGGTCTTACCGAAATAGCAGCATCGTTAGCCTTTCCCTTGTAACGTTTCAGATAACATTACAAGATAGCGTTATCTGAAACATTTCAGATAACATTACAAGATAGCGTTATCTGAACAGATAAAAGTACGTGCATCTAAGTGCAGGATGAAGGACACCAAAAATACGGTGTTATTGATGATATTAAAAATGCTGCCTCACACCTAATTTTTAAGTGCTATACCACAGACTCACTATTTGTCATTTTGATAAGAGTATAGCACTGGGAAACCAGGTTCAGCTCATTATCAACCACTACCACCACCATTTTCACTGATATTACTGAAAATTATTTCCTGGTGCAATATTGCATGCAGCAGCTTGAAAAATCACAGAAAATCCTCACTGTATAAGTATTTGGCCTTATAAAATTGTTAGGACACTATCACTAACACCTGAATCTACAATTAAAAAAGAATGTTAAAAATATGAAATGAATCAGCAATAAAGAAACACAATAAAAATAGAAAACATTTCTTCTAGTGAATCGTTCGAGAAATTCAGTATCTTTTCCTCAACAAAAGAGAAGTTAGGGGAAGTTGTAATCACAGCTTATTAGCACTTGCCCAGGGAACAGTTTTGCTAAGAGTGGACTCTCACAAAAGAGATTCTAAATTTCAATTACCTTAAACACATGCAGACTGGAAATAAGGAATATAGTTTTAAAAAATCGTATAATCATAGAATCATTTAAGTTGGAAAAGACCTTTAAGATCTTCGAGTCCAGCTGTTAAGCTAACAGCCACATCCGTCATGAAACCATGTCCCCAAGTACCACATCTACACGTCTTTTAAATACCTCCAGGGATGGTGACTCCACCACTTCCCTGGGCAGCCTGTTCCAATGCTTGATAACCCTTGCAGTGAAGAAATTTTTCCTAATATCCAATCTAAACCTCCCCCGGCACAACTTGAGGCCATTTCCTCTCATCTTATCACTTGTTACTTGGGAGAAGAGACCAACCCCCACCTGGCTACACCCTCCTCTCAGGTATTTGTAGAGAGCGATAAGGTCTCCCCTCAGCCTCCTTTTCTCCAGGCTAAACAACCCCAGTTCCCTCAGCCGCCTCTCATAAGACTTGTGCTCCAGACCCCTCACCAACTTTGTTGCCCTTCTCTGGACATACTCCAGCACCTCAATATCTTTCTTGTAGTGAGGGGCCCAAAACTGAACACAGTGTTTGAGGTGCAGTCTCACCAGTGCCGAGTACAGGGGGACAATCACCTCCCTAGTCCTGATGGCCACACTATTCCTTATAACAAGCCAGGATTCTATTGGCCGCCTTGGCCACCTGGGCACACTGCTGGCTCATGTTCAGCTGGCTGTTGACCAACACCCCCAGGTCCTTTTCTGTCGGGCAGCTTTCCAGCCACTCTTCCCCATGCCTGTATTGTTGCAAATGTAATTAATGATGGCTTATCTTGAAAAGCAAAGTTCCCATCATTGGAAATATTTGCATTTCAGTTCTATTTCAGCCTAGAATTAATTCGGGCATAGCCTATGGGCTGCTGAACTGGTTTACAGAGTAGATAATGGCCAGGGTGTAGTTTTGCTTTATTGATCTCTTTACACTATTTTTTTTTTTCACCTTGAGATTATCAGATTTGATGAGAAACTGAAAATAAAGGATGGAAGGGCCATCTCTACTAATGTCAATGGTAAAGTCTCTTTTACTTGACAAAGAGCGAGTTAACAGAAAAGTATGGGTTTTGGGGCTTCAAGTCTTATTTGCTCCAGAATCTCATTTCACAAGTAAGCTTGCAGTTAAATCATCTCATAACAGATGTAAGGTGTAAGGTGTAAGAAGTTTATAACAAACTGCAATACTAAATGTCCTTTCTCTCACACAGACAATGACAGGTTTTGGAGTACAGATCCTTTGACAGGAACCTACTACCAGATAAACTACCAGTCAGCCCTCACGTGGCACCAAGCAAGAAAGAGCTGCCAGCAGCAGAATGCAGAATTATTAAGTGTCACAGAGATACATGAACAAATATATCTAAGAGGTAAATGAATAAGCAAGACTCTGTAAAAAGAGTGTCTAATAGCTTTTTGACTGATTACAAATGTTTCAGTGCTTTAATCACGTTACAATGAATAATAGTATATGTACTGCTAGACAAATAGCACAATTACTGTAAATTAAGCTTTTTATAGGTGGAACTTTTAAGTTATGTAATTGCCATTTGAAATTATTTCTATTATTATTTTTTTTGAAGAAAATTAAGAATTTCCAGCTAACTAAGCAAAAGTTGGCTCAAACTCAGAAAACACCAGAAAGGTCCCAGAAATGGACCTTACAAGAAGGAAAGTCATTATAGGAGGCAGTCATTATATGATTTTTGTGTTAAAAAATCAGTATTCTTCACATATATCTAATGAAATAGACTTTTGGAAATACCATACAAATTTTATACAAAACACTGTTAAAAACCTAAAGACTTTCTTGATTTATGTATGTACTCTGTAGAACTAAGGCTCTGTATCAATTGTATCACACTCAGGCAAACTTGTAACATAGATGTTCAGTGTTTCTGTTTTCAAACCTTATTGCTTACATAGAACTGTAGAATAACATTAAATTCAGATAAAGTAATAGGCAAAATAATCTTTTGCCATTCTCTACCCTTTAACTACAGAATAAACTCTCTGATTTGATTACCAGTAAACATGGATTCTGTACTGAACTTAGAAATCACTAAGCAGACATTTATTATCTTCCTCTAAACTTTGAACATGCAGAGCATTTCCTAACAAATCTCATCAGAATTCAATTCTTTTGGTTACCTAGATTTGATTGACAGCAAGAGATCGTCTCTCTGGATTGGGCTTAACAGCCTGAAACTCAACAGTGGCTGGCAGTGGAGCGGTGGCATTCCCTTCAGATATTTTAACTGGGCACAAGGTAGTAATCATTTTTTTAACAGTTTTTTGAATTAATCTTTCCTGACAGAATGATGAATGCATATTAATTACTTTCCTGCAGTATCCCCCATGAACACAAGGAAATGGAGTTGAAAGGCTTATGAGACATGTGAGATTAAAAAGCTGAAAACGATGCTTTTCTTCAGTGGTAATATCACAAGGAGTTTCAAGCAGAAGAGTTAAATAAACTCATCTCCTATCAGAAGCAGATAAAGTGAAAAGCACTAGTTGAGCTGTAGCATGCTAGGAATGCCTTCAAGTCAGTTAAAACCTCTGTGTCTCTTCTGTTCTCACAAGGGTTATCAGACCCCGCATCCTGCAAGGACTCAGCTGTCAGTGGGCATCAGTCTTGCAAAGTCTTCCCCTTCACTTTTTATGCTTTTCCCCTTTCCCTGTCTCCTCTTTAACATTCAAGAGAGACTGTAAATAGTGTTCACAGCACTGGCGGTTTATCTATGAAAGTCGCTTAATAATTGTCATGGCAACAGCTGGTTGCAGCAAATGCTGAATGTTTGCTTGCTGAATAAACGCACACATATGCCGTCTTTTGGCCTTCCCCGAGTCTCAGAGGTGCCACCTGTTTTTATCTGGCACAGAGGATGAAGAGAAAGCCCAGAGTCGCCGAGTCTGCTGGAGGGTTTTCGACCTTCTGCTGAGCTGGTCAAACTCCTTAAGCCTTGCAGAGAAGAACAGCAGCTGGCTCTCATGCCAAGCAACCCACACCATTGGAGATCCTGTATCCCCACATGATGGCTATTATGATGAGTTAATCTACGTATTTCCAGTTTCCTGAAAAATAAGTTGCACTTTTTGGGGGAAGAGAAGGAAAAAAAAAAGTTCTCACACTGTGGACCTTTCTGAGAAGAGGAAAACACTGCCCATTCCCCAAGGACAGTGGTCCTGGAGGACCTCCTGGAGGGCTGGTTGCAGAGGAGAGACACACAGCAAGTGTGAGGGCATGTGAGGAGGCCCTGCTTGCAGCAAGGAGCAAATCTGCAGCCAAGTTGCCGAAGGGACATTCATAAAGGACCTTTCCAAAGGGTCTGAGTGGAACTTTTTTGTTCCAGCACACCACTGGACCAGAACCTGACATAGAAAGGAAAGACTCCCCTGCAAGGGCATTGCAGAAATGAGGAAATTTGTTTTCATGTGTGGTTTGTATGCCTCATCCAAAAGATGTGCCTTATATTTTTTTTTAGGAATTCTGTATTACTATTTTTGTGCTCTGCTAAACACAGCTCTAGAAACTCGAAGCCATATAGCACACCCCCATAAAGAGGAAGCCTACCCTGTCAGGCTTTGTCCAGTCTAGGTTCCCACCACTCCGTACTCAACTGCCGGACAACATATCCCACAGATCGGTGGCATTTTGCTTTTGTCTCATATTTTTAACAAATAATATTCATTCACTGAGCTTGGTTTAGCTCTACAATACAGAGCTCGAACTCTGACTTTCAGGTTTCAAAATTTCTTTTTATTGTGAGCAGCTGATGGTTCTTACTCTGAAGAACACTCTTCTCTCTTCACACCTGTCAAATTCCTTGTTTGAATATGAACTATGTTAAGATGCTGCCTTGCTGTGTTCCTGATGTTAGCTCAAACTGTCTTCTGATTTCATGAATGTAATGGAGTGTTTTAAGCTCATTACTTAGTCCTATTAACATAACTGGGTCCTGGCCACAAATTGTGTATAAAATTAGACGCTTTATGAGCTGTGAAACTATGAACTCTGATTTCCATAGTCTGTGTATGGCATTGCAACTGTAGCAGCACCAGGTACCCCTCCAACGTCCGGACTCTTCAGTCCCGCTTCTACTGACTGGGCAACAACATAATTTATTCTGCAACTGGTTTTGAGCTACATATTNGGGGGGGGGGGGGGGGGGGGGGCAAGGAAAGGACTTGCGGCAGCCTTTCCATCAGCGCAGGCTCAAAGTTTAGTCTCTCTTCTGTGCAAACCAACAATTTTCACAAAACTTATAGGAGTGTCTTATTTTTGACACCGCGATTCTGCAATCAGGTATGGCAGAAAGCGTGAATTATGCAACAAGCATCTAAAGAAACATTTCAATGGGTACTTTTAAATTACATTTCCTTATCTCTGGTAGAAAAATAACTGTAGCAATGAAGTTATGAGTCAGTAACTGACACTTGAAAAGCCTGAAAGTAAATTGTTCTTTCAGCTGCTGACATAAAACTTGTGCTACAGAAAAATAATTTGGTTTTTATTCTATGAAGGAAGCCCTGAGCCTGAGCCTGGGAAACTCTGTGCAGTACTAAATCCCAGAAGAGATGCTAAATGGGAAAACCAGCCATGTGAACTGAAAGTTGGCTATATCTGTAAAAAGGAAAACTCCATACCGGATCCTTTCATTCTTCCATCAGGTATGTCAAGAAAATAAAAACCTTTTGATAAAGACAGAATTTATGTCAATAAAATGAAATTTCACAGCTGTTTAAAATTAAAAAAGCTTTGCATTTGTTCTGCTTTGATGAGCGGCACACAACAAAGCATACCGTTATTTCTTTGGCCAAACATATTTAAATACTGTAAATGTTCCTGGAACCCAGTAACAAAACAAGCAATTTGTATTTCATGTTATTATTCACGGTTCCAGAGGCACTGGTCTAAGCCATACAGTATCACAAAAGTATCATGGACTGTATGGACATGAAAATAGTATTAGAGATGCCTCACCCTTCCTGCAGTGCATTCTAATGCAAACACACAGGCTTATCACTGAAGTCTTGGAAAGACGGCACCAATGGGCTCAAACCACCTTCTCAGTGGGACTGCCGTAACCTAGAAGTTGGCAAAAAAAGAGCACGCTCCTTCAGACAACTTTCCTGCTCTGCTTTTCTCCAATTTATTTAATGAGACTTAGTATGGAAAGCCACGTGTGCAGAGAATTACTTGTGCTGCAGTAATAATGCCTTTCTGAAATACGCAAAACATGGTGTATGTTGTGTGAAAACACTATACATGGAATTCCAAAATATTCCTCTGTCCAAAAGTGGGTATTTCACACGAGTGAAACCCAGTTATCACTGGCTCCATTATTTTGTTTAAATACATTATGTTTTCTGTAAAAGTACAGCGTGCAACAGCAAATAAACTAAAACGTTTAACATGTATGAGCAATGAATAGAATTATTAGATGAATAGAATGCTTATCTGTCATNACTAAAACGTTTAACATGTATGAGCAATGAGTAGAAGTACTGCTTATCTGTCACCACTCCATTTTCATTCTAATTAGTTAATTAACTGATTTCATATGTAATTGCAGTTATTCTAGACTTCAGTTTGAACTGTTTAAAAACCTGAAATATCTATTGATTTTGAGGGCATGCAGAGCCTGTTAAGTGCCCAGAAGGATGGTTGCCCTACGGAGATCACTGTTACATGGTTCACAGAGAGCCCAGAGTATGGAGAGAAGCCCTAATTTCCTGCAATCAGAGCAATGGCAATCTGGCCAGTATCCACAACCCCGAGGAGCATGGCTTCATACTGTCTCAGCTTGGCTACAGTGAGTATTTCTACAAGGCAGTTTGGTACCAGATGAAAATTATATTATTATAAATCTTACAGGATTTTAGAAAAAAAAATCTTATTTGCTTGATATGAATATTTATAGGGATGCCCACAGTTTAAAAAAACCCAAACACCAAAAAAACACAAGAGGAATCATTAGTGCTCTCTTCATTTTCATTTTCATTCTTTTCATTTTGATTTTCATTTGTTTTTCACTGCATGAAATCACTTGAAGGAAATAACGGCTGTAGTTACTGCAGTATTCAGGTGGATTATCTGCCTCAGACACCTTGTAGCTGTAGATACAGTAATGGACTTTTACTGATAAAGCTGAGGAATCTCATTTCCTGCTGGTATCTCATTTCTTAACTTCTTGAAAGAAGAATGTGAATTAGATCTTAAAATAAACTCCACTGTCATTTAATCTAGATGAATTTATATTGTAACATGGCAATTTCAGCTCATGTCCATAAAATCTTGCTCCTATGAACTGTTTCAACTTGGGTACTAACACAAGAGAATTTCTGTTCTTAGAAGCTGTGGATGAGCTGTGGATTGGTCTGAATGATCTCAACACTCAAATGTACTTTGAGTGGAGTGACGGGACGCCTGTGACATACGCCAAATGGTTGCCTGGAGAACCAACCCATGCAATCAATGGGCAAGAAGATTGTGTCATTATGGCAGGAGAGGTAGAATCATTCCACGTTTGTGTAGCACTATACAATTTGATTTTTGTTTCTATTTCTAGGGTTTTTATGAACGCAACTTAGAAACAAATCAGGGAATGGTACCTTTATTCACTCAGAAAGATGGTTGTTCTAAATTAAATTTAAAATTAAATTAGAGATAACTAGATAAATGTTCATATCTGATTGTGAGTGTAAATTATATGCCACGCAAAGCTTAACAGTCTGCCCATGACAGTTAGCTTAACATAACCTCAAAATTGAGCACAAATACTTGGAATTCATTAAAAAGTACAGATCTTTCTTGTCTTATTGAACCAATATTAAAAAAAAAAAATCAGTAATGTTTCTAAAGGGAACAGGTTCTGCCTCACTATTTTTCACCTCGTCCCAAACTGCATCTAGGATGGATACTGGGCAGACAGTCCCTGTGATAGAAAGTTTGGTTACATCTGCAGAAGAGACCCACTGCAAGGAGTTTCTGGGACAGCAAAGACTGACCCTGACTGCCCAAAGGTAAGCAGAAAGTGCACCCAAGAATCTGGTTAGTAAAAATCCATTGTTTTCACAAGCTGCACTTGACATTGAATCTATTTTTTTTCCCCAATGAGTGTGACTGTATATCAAATTCGGGGTGATAATTTTCACTACGCTCCCTTATTTGAAATAAAGTTATTTTGAAAATTTTTTAGTCAATATGAGTCAGGCCCATTATCTCTCAGAACTGCCTGTGAAAGAGGCTAAAGCCATTACTGTGGTTTTCTGCATATTCGTGATATTGTTCTACGACAATCTGTGGTTATCTAAGACGTAATACAGACGGGGAATAATTTCTGGACTATGTGACACGATGCAAGATCACGACAAAACTTGCTGTTGAAGCCAAATCAAACCAATCAAATTGCTTTAATGAGTGAATATGTTTTGAACAAGTTATTGTATCCCACTGCTTTTTCTTTTCTTCTCTTTTTCTCTCTTTTTACTTTCCTATTTACTACTGTTCTGTATTTAGTAACATTTCCCACAACCCCATATGGGGAACAGAGCTGAGGCCTGGAACTAGGCAGCAGCCAAATACTGAACACAGACTTTATTAACTTTCTTGGGTGCAGCAAGCAAATCTTGAGCTGGTGTAGAAGGGAAAAGTGACTTGGAATTCAGATGTAATTTTGAGGATTTTGCTTTTCAATAGTTTTTATGCTACCTCTTCAGCCAGACTTTTTAGGTGAGCTGATGAGTTAAAGCAATCGATTAGCCTAGTTACTGTTCTTTTAGCCTAGAAACATCAGGAAACTTGAGTCAGCATCTCACTACAAGCCAGACTACTCTGGGAAGTGTTTTATTCATCCGCTTCTGAATACACTCTCCATTCTGTGTGCCTCTGACTTTTTTATCAGCTAAATATTATCAGTTACTAATTGTCAAAAAAGGGGGACTTATATGCATTAAATCTCTTCTTTCTGGATGTTTATTAAGCTTAATTTCCATTGGTCCACTGGAATTCAAATTAATACATTATTGCAATAGGTTGTATTAAAAATATGTTGATTTAAGAGTATACACTAAAGTTCAAGCACTATAAAATATGCTCTTTTTACTGCAAGTATATTTCCCATGTTCTTGACAGGGCTGGGGAAGACATGGGTTTTACTGCTACTTGGTTGGACACACCTCTGTAATGTTTTCAGAAGCAAAGAAAACCTGTGAAAGGAGCAGTGGTTATTTAACAAGTATAGGAGACAGGTATGAAAAGAGTTTAAAAACTGTGTATCTGATGCAATAATATTGGGATTTTATAAAATAGGTGAGAACTTGCTGAAATAAAATGTGAAACCAGAAAAACGGGATTTCCTTTTTCTGGAGAAAAATTAATCAATAAATACAGTATGTCTTTTCTAACTAAACATACTTTACACATTCATGTTTTCCCATACTTTACTTGGAAGAACAGACCACAACTGCTTCTGGTCTGCAAGGAGCCGTTTTTCAGTATAGCACGGCTTCACCTGCTATTGAAACTAGTCCAGCTGGTACCCAGTTAAGCAACATATTTCCATGTAAAAGGAAACCTAATGGAGTCTCCGTTCATTCCAGTCTGGTGTAGTTTAGGATGCTAAGAAATGACAGATTAAGGGAAAGCTAGGCTTAATACCCATCCAACTCCTGTCATTTCAGATATGAGCAAGCCTACCTGACCAGCCTCATTGGCCTGAGCTCTGAGAAGTATTTTTGGATTGGTCTCTCAGACATGGAAGAGCAAGGGATGTTCAAGTGGGTGACTGGAGAAGGTGTTCTGTACACAAACTGGAATGCAGCAATGCCTGGTACTTTACCATTGGAGTAAATTTATGCTACTGAGGAACTTTCTGTGTTGTAATTCTAAACTGTTTCCCGACTTTGCACAAACACATTTATGATGACACATATGAACATTCTGCCTTTGAAGTAAGAGTGTCTTTCATAAATGTACACGGCACTGGTGAGGCACCACCTTGAATAACTGTGTTCAGTTTTGGGCCCCTCACTACAAGAAAGATATTGAGGTGCTGGAGTATGTCCAGAGAAGGACAACAAAGCTGGTGAGGGGTCTGGAGCACAAGTCTGATGAGGAGTGGCTGAGGGAACTGGGGTTGTTTAGCCTGGAGAAGAGGAGGCTGAGGGGAGACCTTATTGCTCTCTACAACTACCTGAGAGGAGGTTGTAGCCGGGTGGGGATCGGTCTCTTCTCTCAAGTAACAAGTGATAAGATGAAAGAAAACAACCTCACGTTGCACCAGGGGAGGTTTAGATTGGATATTAGGAAAAATTTCTTCACTGCAAAGGTTGTCAAACATTGGAACAGGCTGCCCAGAGAAGTTGTTGGGTCACCATTCCTGGAGATATTTAAAAGACGTGTAGCTGTGGTGCTTAGGAATATGGTTTAGTGATGGACTCGGCAGTGTTAGGTTAGTGGTTGGACTTGATGATTCTAAAGGTCTTTTCCAACCTAAATGACTCTATGATTTTCCGTGATGCCATGAACATATTCCTTTTCTGGCTCCTCATTGCTTACAAGAGCAAAACCAAACTGAGCGTAAAGGGTGAAATCCCTTCCAGCCTGGGCAATGGGCTGC
This sequence comes from Anarhynchus alexandrinus, assembly GCA_008711295.1. Taxonomy (NCBI): domain Eukaryota; kingdom Metazoa; phylum Chordata; class Aves; order Charadriiformes; family Charadriidae; genus Anarhynchus; species Anarhynchus alexandrinus. The sequence continues at coordinate 4,164,296 of VUYV01000012.1, read as the reverse complement.
CAAATCTTTGCAGTGAGTGGCGTAGGAAAGAGGCATACAAGGGGTTGTTCATGCACTTGTAAAGCTCTTCAAAGGGGAGGGAAGATGATGAAGGACTCCACTTGCTGGTTTCCACTTTTTACAATGCTCCTCCTTTGAGCAGACACTACACTTAATATTTCAAAGTCTTTTGTAAACGAATCACACGAACTGTAAAAATGTCAAGGGAACCACTTTAAAACACATTTTTATATCTCACAAAGGGAATGAAGCCGGTTGTGTTGCCCTAAGGACTGGAAATGCCGCTGGACTATGGGATGTTCAGAACTGTGAAGTAAAGGCAAAATTTCTCTGCAAAAAACTAGCTGAAAAAATCACTCTTCCTCTTGCTCCTGACACTGTTTCTGATTCCAAATGTCCCTTGGGTTGGGATACAAGCAATAGCACTAATTCATGCTTCAGAGTAAGTATTTTTTTTTTTTAATAATCCTACTCGTGAGACAGAAGAGCACCAATTAGGTAGGGCATCTAAACTTCAGAGATTGGCACATTATTGCACAAATGTAGCAAGCTTTCACACAACTATTCATGGAAATCACTTCAGTTATCACTCTATCAGCGGTACGTAAGGTTATCCAATTAGCATACTCTTTAATTCATATTATGTATGATATTTTTAATGTAATGTTTTCCTATTTTGCTTATATAAGGCAGTCAGCAGACTTATTTTTGACATGCTGTAAACATAGTGTTCTACCTGTATCCATAGGTTTTTGTGAGAGAAGAAAACCAAAAGAAAACATGGTTTGAAGCCCAAGATTTCTGCAGAGAAATAGGAGGAGACCTGGCTGCCATTAGAAATGAAGAAGAGCAAATGGTGATAACAAACTTAATAATGTGAGTAAACAAAATATCTAATAATTGATATTTTGGTGTAACAATATGTTATATAGGAATAAATGATAATATTCTTGAGTTGATCCTGAGACTATTAGTTGAAAATCTGTATCTGTTTATCATCACAGTCAGAAGAAAATGAACTGAGAAAATGTTTCATATGGGTACCATTTTCAAAGACTTTTTTGGAGATCCTAAAATTTGTCATCATCTGCAAATCTTTTAAATTGAAAAAAAAACAACCCAACAACCAAATTGGTTGAATGTTTGTCCTTCAGACTCAGTTTGTTCACTGAACCATTCTGAAACTACATTGTGACTTCCAGCAAACTTGAACATTTTATTTCTCAAAGAACACTATAACCTCTGCATCAAGGAAGAATGCACCACGTTTTCAACACAATCATTTGCAAAGTAGAAAATTTTAAGGTGTAAACCTCACTGACTTGCTAATGGGAGTTTGCTGACCAACAGCATTTTTTTATTTTTAAAATTTCTACTCTATTTGAAGTCTTCAATAAGTGTGAGAGTTACTGTCCCATTGCAAAATTTAGCAGAGCTAACCACATACATCTGCTTCTTCCATGATACATTTTTTCACACTCTAGAAAAAAATCAACATCATCTCGGCCTTTCTGGATAGGTTTGCAGTGTTTGGATCCTGATGGTGGGCTTTCCTGGAGTGACGGATCGCCGGTGAGTGTTTGACCTTGCCAGTTTCTTTCTGTTCTGACTTTTTCACTGTTGGGGCTGTTTCCATGACTGGTGTGGATGAAAGTTATATAAGAATTCCCCAAAATGTCCACCTTGCCACTGGGTAACTCTAAATCATTATTCTTCATACCGGTTTGGAAAAGAAAAAGGCCAATAAACTCTGAGGTTATACCACGACAACAGCGGTAACATGAAGTACTAGTTACAGCTACGGAGGCGATTAGCTAAGTGGCAAATAAATGAGAAAGGTATCTCCTGATTTTTCTCAGTCTCTAGTGATATATTGCCACATTCCTTTCCCCTGCTATTCATCTATAACCTCATTTGATTCCAGTTTTCATGGGACTGCTAAAGTCTGTTAAATGCTGTGTAAACCCAGAGCCTGCCTTTTTTCTTGCGGAGTGATTGTGTTGCTTTAATAGCCCACAAAAGCTGCACAGCCATGGGAGGAAAGTAAGGAGTGCTTTGAAACTTCACTGCTACTCCACTTTCCTTCCAGAGTACAACTGTTTTCCCCGATTCATAAGAATAAAAACCAAAGCTGTGTTTCTTCTGTAGGTGAATTATAAGGAAAATCATTATTTTTACAATACTGCGTTTGAATATTGTGGAGCAATCGGTGAAATGTCTTCCACGTCATGGATTAAGGTGCACTGTGAATACAGTCATAACTGGATTTGTGAAATAAAGAAAGGTAGGTTACTTTTTATTCTAAACTCACATTAGGAAGAAATTTAAGCTGAATCCCAAACTACCAAAACAGCAAGTTCTGCAAGGTACATGCTGGTAGAAAATTTGGTTGATTTCACAGGAATTTTGAGTAAGTAAAAATAGGTCGAGACAGAGAAATACTTTCAATACAATGTTTCAACTGTGATTTTTTTTTGTATTATTTTAGAAAATATACTACATGATAAGCTTTACTGAAAATATACTTGTTTATGCAATTATAGAATCACAGAAAATAAAGTGAAAGCAAACCCAAAGGCTTATCCGGCAAAATTCACAGCTCTACACAAAAGCAGATTTTTGTCAAAACAGCAGCTTTGACTGACGTAAAACTGTATGTTTCTTAGAACTTTTACTTGTAGGGAATTTCCAAGTTGGGGGCTAAGGGGGCAGAAAGGGAGAAAGAGAGGATTACAATTCGAAAAAAAAAAGAGAACTTTGAATTTCTGTATCCTTTGTGAAGTGAAACTTCACTCCTCCACTCAGGTGTAGCTAGAATGCTACACAAGGACACATCAGTCACGTAACCTAATTTAAACAAGACTACCAGCATACTGGAATCATTCTTTTTGTACGATGACATGTAAAGAAATTCCTATAACTACAGGCTTGCTGTAATGAAAAAATGGTAATCCAAGCTTCAAAATTTATATACTTTAAGACAATAGGCAGGCTCACAACTTCATCTCATAATAGCAGCTATATCTTCTATCTTTATACTTCTGGTTTTGGTTGTTTTTTTTTTTTTTTACAAATGCAACTACTGTTGAGAAAGATATTCAGCAAAATAAGAGAGGAATCAATTATAGCTTTGTATTGAGTTACACATTTTACTTCCAAGACTAACAGAAGTGTTGCTTTGGTGGCTCCCTGGACTTCTTCCCAGAAGCAGTAAGGGTTAATATTTAAAGTGATACTTTTCTAAATAAGATAATTTCTGTGCCGCTGAATTATTCAAAATAACCTGATCCTAACCAAGGCACATTGTCTCAGCTTCTCATACTTAAAGAGTAACAGTCATAGACATCTATCTCAAAGAGGTGTTGTGAAGATATCTTTCCTGGTAACTTCCTTTGTAAGTCCTCACCTACATGATCAGCACAACTAAAAATCATTAGCAAAAGTGTCAATAGTAGTTGTATACTGTTAATTATTATTAGTGTGTGAATGGCAGAAACTATAGCCTGAAGACATTAAGATCATTAGTCAGCAGTGCATAATGTCATACTGAAATATGCTGAAATGGCCATAATACTTTGTACTTCCAGAACAGACATATATTTTTTTCCTTTAAATCTTTTAACCAATCATACAAGAGATTATTTTTAAAAAGTGACATGACTTCCTTTTCACCCAAGCATGTGTGTCACACACTTCATTTAATGTAACTACATATACAGCAACACAAACACTACGGTTAATTCCTGTGGAAAAAAAATTATAAAGGTGATGTTTGCTTTATATTTTTATAGCTCTTGGACTTGCATATTTAGAGAAAGATTGGTCCAATATCCCACTCTGTGTGATGTGGAAATTTTTCATTTATATTATTTCTCAAAAGCTGGTGGATTTTCAGTCAAATGTGATTCTTCACAAAGTAGTTTCACAGAGAAAAAGAAAAGTTTCACAAATGAATAATAATAAAATTTAAAACACTTTGAAGCAAAAATTTTTTTAGGATTTGAATTTCTTGTTCAGATCCAAGACAATGTCCATAAAGAATCTCTTATTATTGTGCAAAGTATACTGACATTGAAGTAAAGTATTTTCACTATTTAGTTTTCTTTCAGAAACAAGTAGTCATTCAGACTAACTTCAGTCACTGAATTTAGGCAACATTCAGGATGTACAAGATGCACTTAACAGAAATTATCACGACAGAGATGTAGGCCTGTAATCCATCTGTTATTCCCTGAACATCCATTTTTAATCTGCACCAAAGACACAATAAAAATATATTCTGCATTGAATATGTAAAATATGAAAAATCGAAAGACATTAAGATAATTTCCACTAATTGAACATTTATACTGGCTCAACATTTGTGAAGCATTTCACACGTTCATTTTTTCCCCATTTCATTACAGGGACACCCTTGAAACCAGAACCTCCGAGCCCTTCTGCCGGTAAGCTTCTGTTTATTCTCTCTTATCTAAAGGGTGGTATCATGTAACAACACCAGTTTTGTGTAAGAGCTGTGAATAATACAGACATTCCTCTTCTGTGTTGCAGCGTATGAAGTCACAGAAGATGGCTGGTTTATAAAAGGAGACAAACAGTATTTTTTCAGCACCGAAAAGACCTCTATGGAGAAAGCCAGAACATTCTGCAAAAACAATCACGGAGAACTTGCTACTATTCGAAATAATAGCGAAAGAAAATTTTTGTGGAAATGTGTAAGAAGAAATTTGGCTGTGTTATACAATATATGGCCTATATACCCTGCTTGTGAAGTACAGGAGAATGTGCTTGTTGCATAATACAACAATGGTTTTTTAGCAGTAGATTTAAATGTTCAATGAAAAAATATTTATTCTACAGAACAGAGCTTCGCTTTAGGAAAACAAATACAAAAGAATATACCATTTACTAGGGTGGGTATATTCTTGTATATTCTAATCTAAATAGAGCTCTGCCCGTGACCAAATATGTGAACAGGCAGATTAGATGTACACTGAGAAAACTGTCCTTTTGACAGGGTGGTTACCTCTCATCCGAATTTCATATTCTAGAATACAATGTTATGTGTAGATGTGAGGCTACTGCCAGCGTAGCTCTGATGGCCACATACCACATCACGTTGCTGAACAAAACAACTTTTCAAAGAAAGGTTTAGCCTGGTCCAGGTCAGGGACTGACGAACTAGGACCTTCAAATTAGTTTCCCTGCAACAAGTACCAAAACTGTTAGTGTATTTCAAGGGCACTGCCTACATGTTGCCTGAGATGGTTCTGGCGGGCGCATGCCAAAGCTGTGGCAGGGACATGCTAAAAATTTAACAGCGTGGGTGTTGCCTCAAAACTCTGCCATAATCCTGCTTGGTTGACTAATACCAAAGTAGCCACACAACCTCTGTTCTGTTTCACACTATTAGACGTTTGCTTTGATTGTCTGGGAAAGGATATGAAAGGAGAGGACAGAGAGCTTGAGACACAGGAATTATGTGGCTGTTTAAGAACAGGATAGTACCAAAAAAGTTTATACTAATTTTTTTCTCAAGTCCTGCTCGTTTCTTTTTAAATTGAGAACACAATTTTGAAAGCTTTGATCGTACCAGTAACACAGCCAGAAGTGGGAAAGCAGCGATAAAGAAAATAAAGCAAAACTATGTGTTGTATGGTATTTACTTCAACAGAGGTCCTCTCTGGTGACTACACGTGATCACTTATACAATGTATATTCATCTATTTGCTTCTATAGCACAAAATTTACACTTTTTAATATTAGATTACTAGTAAATATTGGAAAGCACTAACTAAAAGTACATTTTTGTGTTTAGATCTTAAAAAATGGCAAATTGGAGTCATATCTCATAGGATTAATTCAGAATGCTGATCGACAGTTTAGGTAGGTAAACAAGCTACATAAGGATTCATAAAAAGCAGTTGCAGAAGTTTTGTACTGCCAGAGCTCCTTCTAGAGGGATCACTAAAAGGGAAATAAATGCAGAGTCAGTTATATGGCATGTTGAAAGTTGTGTTCTCCGTTGGTTTAACTACATTGTAAAAACACTGGTTTAAATGGCATTTTTATAGGTAATACACATACTATGAATACATAGATAATGTCTGATAAAAATAAAGGTATTTTTGTTCTTTGAATTGAAGTGCGGGGATTTCATTATCTAAGGTCTTAATTCTAATGGTAACTCAATTTACTGACAGACTCAGCTGTATTTTTTTTTAAAAATATTTTTGGCATCTTAAGGTGGACTTTTCTGAACTGTTCCATGCACATTATCTGAGCAACTGCTACTGTTTTGCTGTGTTTTTGGTTTTTTTTTTCAGTTGGATGGATGGAAGCCCAGTGGACTATGCAGCTTGGGCCCAGGGTGAGCCCAACTTTGCATACGCTCAAGAAAACTGTGTGGTCTTAAATAAAGAGGATGGTGAGTTACAAAACTTTTTTAAAAAAAATATTTTTATGGGTACTGCTCTTCCCCTGTTCATTAAAAATATCTTAATCCATTCTTTCAAGCAATTTGAGAAAATATGCATAATAAAGTATAGTCATTATATCTGGGGTTTCTTCAGGGGTAATATTAGCCATAAATGAGGAATAAAATAAATTTATTTTAAAAACGGGAATGCAGGGACTATTTGATCACTGATTTTGCAGCTGCACAAACAATTTGTTCTATCCAAATCAACAGCACATTGGTCTTTCAAAAAATAATTAGAGAATAATTTGTAAAGGAATGGAACATATATGGAGTTTCACACTTTATAGTGTTTTCACTGATAAAGCATTATTTTACACTTGCATGTTTCAGTGCAACAAAGCTGTTCGGATGGGTTCTACCCAGAGGTGACAGAGTTGCCACATCAGCCATTTCGTATGGCCGCTAGTACTACAGTACCAGCAGGACCAAAGCCCTCCTGCAAGCAGTGATGATGGGAGGTAGAGTTGGGCTGAAGTATGTTATCTCACATTCCCAAGCAGATAGCTTTCAAACCTACAAGCACAGAAGTCAGCTCACTTTCGCACATATTTCAATCTTATTCAGTGTCTTATTATCTATATTTAAATTGATTTCAGGCTTGTGGAATGATGTCAGCTGTGGTTTTTCAAATGGCTACATCTGTGAGAGGCACAGAAGTTTTAAAAACGCGACACTTCCTTCAGCAGTACCTTCACCTCCTGGAGGCTGTCCTGAAGACTGGCTTTTGTTTAAAAATCAGGTATGATAACATTCACCTAAGCACAATGCTATTAGTCCTTGGGAAGGTACTTAAAGATGTACGAGATGCCTTTTGTCTCTCAGATAACTTTTGATGCTGATTATCCAAAGCTGCATTAAAAATTGAACCAGTTGCCTAATTCTTGCAAAATGATGGGTTTACAGGTTTTTGATTGTTTTCCTGAGAAGTGGTTATCTCAGATATATTGGAAAAACTGTTATGTTGTATAGACCTTGAAAAAAATTGAACTGAATTGAACTGAAAGTACCAGCGATAGCATAAAACCAGTCATTTGAGCTGGAACGTATCAGAAATAAGGCCAAATTTTTCCAAACAAACTTCAATGCAACGCTTGCCTCTTCCCAAATGGGACAAACTTGATGTGCTTATTAAGCGAAGGTTCTATTTTCTAATATATAGAATATTGTTATGAAAGCACCCATGGATACTCACACCAGTGGGGTTTATGCCAGTAAGCATTTTTTGCATTTTTGTTACAGTTGTCAGAGTTGTTATTTTCCACAAACTGTGCAAGATAATTCTCTAACAGTGCTACTGGTGTGCCACAGAGCAGAGGGTGAGCTGTAAACATGGAGAGGGCACACTATGCCCACTCATAATTACCAAAACCCTTTCAGGGTGAATGTGTATTTGCAATGTAATGACTATGCACTTTTTAAGAAATCATGAGTCATACACTTCCATTAATAAAAGAGTTGGAAAATGAAAAAGGCTGAATACACACATAAGAGCACGCTGACCATAGGCTCTAGGTCAAAAATGTTTTTCAGAAAGTTCAGGTGATTCCACATGAAACCCTGGGCTGGGCTTTACTTATAAAGTCAGCACTTTTGTCTTTACTAATGATGGAGTATGACTTCTCAAAATCTCTGAGTTAGTTAACACATTATCATCAGACTTCTGCTGTGATTTATAAATGGTTGCTTGAGTTTTGCTTTGACTTTCTCAGTCCCTCACAGAAAGACACAGTAAATTTAAAATTTGTGAGTGGTTTAGACTTGGTTCCAGAGCTATGTCCCTGTTAATTTTGCCAAATTTTTTTGTGGGACTGAGTTGGGCTAATTTCTACTTAAACTAGTGTAATTCCAATGTAAATTCCTTTTGCTGTCACTCGCTAACAGTCCACACTCATTTTTCCCTAGTGTTACAAATTTTTTGGCTCTTCCTATGAATATTGGTCTACTGCAAGAAGAAATTGTATAAGCCTTGGAGGAGACCTTGTGAGCATACATAATGAACAAGTACAAGGTATAGTGCAACAGCTCTTTAGGTAATAGATAGCATTTACTCTGAATACAGTGGTCATTTCCTGCAAAGAAGAACTTGGCAAAAAGAGACTGTTATGTAAATGTATGTATTTTATAATATGTATACTCAACATAAGTTATATGGCCGTGACATGAAAGGTTTTTGGGAGAACTAGAACCATCTGTCATGCTAGTGATGCTAAGGGTTGCATCCTCCTGTCCCACGCAAACTGCTTCCCATTATTTATAGGGTATCAATTAGTATAAAATAAGAAATCCAGAGCTGGCATTTGTAGTTTTAGACACAGAGAAAGAAAAGGAACCCATGGTGTCTTTCTGCCAGAAACAGATATATTACTATATCTCTGAAATGATTGCCTAAATTCTGTATCTTAATTCAGGAGTAGAATGTCAGAGAAAGGCACATTTTCACCTTGCATATGTTCCCAGGCTTCCATTTGCAGCTGTATATAGCTATATGCATACATTTTCATCACTCAATCAGCTCATCCTGAATGTTGAAATAAGTGAACTCATTAGATAACGTGGTGGTCAGACATTTTTTTCATATCTTTCCTCTTTCCAATCTTGCTTCATAGTTCCAAATACTTTCACTCTTTGAGACTTTTCACAGGCAAAGGCTTGGCATAACCTTGAAATAATAAACTTGGGTAAATTTCTGATCAAATGCTAATTAAAATCGATTTACAAGACTTTAACAAACAAAATACTTAAGGACTTGTTTATGACCTGTCTTGAGTGATGACATGACATGTTCATCTTTTCTATTGGCTTTTTTCCAGCTTTTCTCACTTACCATTTGAAGGATGTTTCAAATGATCCCTGGATTGGCTTGAATGACATACTCCGTGAACTCAACTTTGTTTGGAGTGATGGGAGTGCTGTCTCCTATATAAACTGGGCTCCAGACTCCCCCAAACTTGTAGAATATGTTTTGTTTCCCAGTCTACGTCCAGAAGATGGCCACAATCTGCAAAAAGTAAATACCACTTAGCGTTTACTATCAAGTTAAATCTGAGGAGCAATACCACTTCAAGTAAACAGCTCACTTTGCTACAGACATTGCATCAGCCTTCTCCCCAAGTTGTTCATCTATCTTTACACTGGGATTAGCGATAAAAAGTTTCCATGTTTGAGTATTCTAACTATCTTGGAGCACAAAATGGCATTGCTGCAATCTTGCCAAATTCTTTGGCAAAATTGCAGCCATGGACAGATTGACTAAAGATTGGATAGAAGGAATAAAGTTTTCTTTTTCATAGTAATTTTCTGTTCATTTTGGAGAAAATGTAAAATGTAAATGCAACATTAGCATTTCAGAAGTTAATGCACATTGGAAATATTTTCAGGTTTGACAAGATAACTCATGTCTGAAAAGGAAGGAGGAGAGGATGCAAGAGGAAAGAGTTCAATTTTTTTCTACTCCTTTCCTAGTTAAATTTGTAGTTGCTAAGGGCCAATGTCAACTACTTTCTAAACTATCAAACTCTCTCCACTGTTAGCACTGAAATTAAACCTCAGAATGCTGTAAATAAAATAACATCCTACATATTCAGATCAATATGGACTGATTTGCACACCTACATTGCCTTTCTTCCCTTTATTTCCATATCTTGCTTTCAGAACTTGCCCTTCACACTATGTCATTCCACTCACTGTCCATCCTCCCTTCATTTCAGTATCTACACCTCTAGAGAACCCAGAAATCATACCTCTAGACAACCAGCTTGATCTGTACCTGAGCCAATTCCTTCTGCTCTTGCCTATCCAGCCATTAGCCAAGGCATGCAGGAAGACATATAGGATACAGCACAATACATAGCTCTACTTTACTGCAGCTCTAATAAAGCTCCTGGGAAATATCAAGCAGGGGAAAAAAAGGACTGTGCAAAAGTACATTCTACTTTTCTCCTTCATCTTGAAGATACTAACAGCCATCTTCTTCAGAAGATCCTTTTCAAAGGAGTGAAATAACATGAAAAAGTTTCTTAAGCTTAAGAAACTAGAGTCAAGAGCCACTAAAACAGGTGTTCCTAAAATTTCTGTGTGGCAGCTTAGTAGGCTGTTGCAGGTTGTAATAAACTTGAAGTTGCATTTTCTTAAGAACTCAGCACCTGATCTCGTGTAGCTGAGAGAAATTCTAAGAACTAAAGCTGATCATAACTCTGTCAAGGACCATCATTTAGATGATTCTGTCAAGAGTAACCACTATTTAAAGTTGACTTTGCAAGTCAAATACAAAGCATGACCTCCATTTATTTTTGTTCCATTCTTATTCAACAAACTTACTGATAGTCATTCATTAGGGGAGACAGAAGGTGTGACAGAAAGTTCTTGAAAATAACAGTGCCTTTCAACTACATCTCCTCAAAAATAACCCAATGAACAAGCAGGCTGAGCTGAAGATCTCAAAGATTTACAAGACAGTACCAAGGTGGAGCTGGCCACCACAGAGGAGGCCAGAAAGGACCGAAAAGAATAAAAGGAAGGTGTTTCGAGAGTTGTAATACGAACCCTGTAATATCAGAATTCAAAGAAAAAAGGAGTAAAACTACCCAGGGGGTTACAGTACTTTGTTTTATAACTTCCAATATCAATGTACTTATACTTTTTCCCTTACTCCAACAGTTTGATTGTGTTTCTCTGAAGAGAGGTCATGCTGATGACACAGGAAAATGGGACAATGAGGAGTGTTATAAGTCCAAAGGGTACATATGCCAGAAGAATAGTGGTGAGTTCTGTATCACTAATCTTGAAATTTATAACACAAAGACTAAAATAAATTTCCTTGTTTAACATGCCAGATAACAGGTCAGTTATCTTTTTTATTTTTTTTAGGTAAAGGATCAGTAAAATCTAAGGTCCCATCCTGCATCTCAGTGTTAGTTAGCAATGTTTTGGGGAAGGGAATGATAAATAAATTATCAGAATTTAGGAAAGCAAAAGGATTTTATTTTTAAAAGTTGAATTAAATAGCTAAAAGCCACCACCATTTTAATTACATAAGTTCACAATGATCTACAGATTATCATAACTGGTCAGTTTTACATTTATCCAAATAAACCTGATAGTCACAAAGCTGCTAAGCTGCAAAGAGTATTTTGAAAACACACAGGGTTGGTGTGTAATTTTTGACTGATGGGGTGAATTTGCCTTTGCAAATACTGATTCAAAATTCTCAGAGGCTGAACACATATTTCTTTCATCCAGAAAGTTCACTGTGGTTTTAAAGTTATCTGTTACTTATAAACAACTAATGAGAAGGTGTTCCATTCCATTAGCAATTTTCTACTAGGTTTGTAAATAACGAAGATGTTATTCAGTTGCTCAAGTCAAATATGAGGCCTCCAGATTTAACTAATCTTGGGGTGGGTTTTTTTTTTTTTCCTTATTGCTACAGATCCTAAACTCTTTAAGTCATCATCAGCAGTGCTGGACTTCACTTTTCACCATTCTGGTGGCATTAGCTATTCTGTCACCCGTTCCAAAATGAATTGGGAGGAAGCACAGAAAAACTGCAATAACAATGCCTCAGAGCTTGCCAGCATTTTAGACCCATATAGCCAGGCAATGTTGTTCTTATTTGCACAGGAATACAGAGAGCCTCTGTGGATTGGTCTTAACAGCAACGCGGTAAGAACATCCCATTACATACAGATAGTCAGGCTGACACTGGACCTGATCTTAATTTATACTCTTCTCGTAACCTATAGGAATTTCTGCCAGTGTAGTGCTGAAAACAGCATGCTACATCAGTACAGTACCCATCGACGCTGGAGTTCTTCAAATAAGACTCAAACAGTAGAGATTTTAATGACCTAAGAACTCTTACACGCACAAGGAAATGCTCCTGCGAGCCAGTATATAACAATGCTCTGTGTTGTTTCTGCTGTGTGAGTCATTTAAAGGGTCTCGAATATAAGTTGTAAAATCTTCCACATTTTGAGTTTATTTTAATATAAAAGATATTCCAGGAACAACATGCATCCTGCGCTCCTGCCGTACCTTTATGTACCTCAGTGATGAGTGACATGATATCTCAGGTTGCACATCTGAGACCTGTGAAGAAATGTTTTTTAGATGTGTGTTTATGCTCACACATTCTACTACAATAGTCTTATTTATTGTAGCAGTAGCAAAATACAGTTGTGAACAGAAAGAAGGGTAAAAATTAGTTAAAGCAACCTGGAAGTTATATGATATGGTACATATTGACCAATGGATATATGTTTTCATTTGAAAATGCAATTGGTGTAATTGCTCCCACTAAGAAATTAGAATATTATGGAAAAATAAATCTGTTTGTGAGATGTCTACATCAGTTGTATGACAGGGGAGGGCGAACATTTGGGTAGTAGGTGTGTTTTGACATGCTACACTCTTCCCCATGATTCACACTCACAGTAACTACAACAAAAGCGATGGCAATCAGCACTGCTTATTAAGAACACTCCCACCCACACTCTCGTTTTCCATGCAGACCTTTGGGTGGTCCTACCAACACGATGTCTTATCTGACTCCCAGTTTTATGCCTTCTCTCATGCCCCCTTTCTTTTTCCCTTTTCATTTCCCAGTGCTTGAAAAATGGTCTGAATTTATGTTAGATACTTTTTGGAGGGCAGAAAAAGAATCATTCTGCATTCACATTTGTAGATAACAGACATGGTACATCTTGTGGCAGTTAACATTTAGAAACACAAAAAGGGGGCAGTAGCAAGCATATGATTCCATACTGGCTACATGAGAGTCCTCTTGAGGATCCTACGTAGTAGCTATGTCACTCTCAGCAACCTTGAAATTACCATATAGATTTTCCTTCCAGACCAATGGCAAGTATCAATGGATTGACAGATGGAGATTGGTTTACAGCAAGTGGTCCAGTGGGGAACCAAAACAGACATTAGCATGTGTCTACCTAGACATTGATGGCACCTGGAAGACAGCTTCTTGCAAGGAAAAACTCTTCTCTGTCTGTAAAAAGTCGGATGGTAAGTGATCGAATATAGGTGTCTTAACTAGAGGTTGTGTGGATTTATCAACTGTGCTAAATATAATAAGCCACTGGAAAAATACTTATACACTAGTATACAGGAAGACACGAGTAGCTAACTAACTAGCTCTAAATATTGACATAAATTCTTCCCAGAAGTAAATTAATTCATAATAATAATTACCAAAAGCCTAAGAAACAAAGGATTGAATACTCATTAATTTCTTAGCTATTCATTCTAATAGGAAAAGTCATTCACTTGCTATGACATCTATTTTGATTAGGCATCAGATGAACTTCTGTATCCAGTTTGGGTCACCAAAGTTTGAAAAGGCTCTCAGTCAGCTAGGGTTTTCAGATGACCAGGAAACAAGAATTAAAAGGAAAGATTATAATTGGAGTTGGACAAAAGACTCAGTTAAACAAAAGTCTAAGAGAAACCAGATTATCAATTTCAAATATTAAAAATAAGCCCTAAGGAATGAAATTAAATTCTTCCCTATGTCTGATATGAGTTGGAAAGGAGTAACAGACTTAAATACGGCAAGGAAAACCTTCTAATTGTATCAGTACAGAAGCCTTTAATAAATACTTCGGACAGGTCAGGGAATCTCCATCACTACAGGCTGCTAAGAACAGACAGGACAAACATCTGTTAGAAACTATATAATTACATATCAACTTCATGTCATCTGTGAGCACAAGGATGAAGTAAATAACCCCTTGAGGAGCCTTCCAAACACAAACTTCTATAATTTCTATGGAAATAAGTATAAATACGATTTCACAATTTAGCTGTATTCTTGTTTTTGTCAACATTATGGAAGATCTTGAATCATTAGAAAATTTAAAATTGCATGCCAAATTACATTCAAAGATGTTGTAATTTGACAAAAATCCTCGGATTTGATATATAATGTCTATTTCCACTTTAATATTCTGGAATCTAATTTGAGAGCTGAATGTTCCTTAATAGGGAAAGAAATAGACTGTAGAAGACTCACAGGAAGAAAATGTAATTTGGCAGAACATTTAATTTTTGTTCCATCTGCATTTATCTTCTCGTCCAAAATCTTCCTATTATATCAATCACTGCGGAATTTATTCAGGATGCAGTTAAATAAAAAATCCTGCAAACCATGTTTAGTTATACCAACACTTTTATTCACAATGACAATTTCTGCTATAAGCTTTTGATACTGTCAAAAAATGAGACTGAAGTGTCAGAGGACGTTTTAAAAATAGCAGTTTTAACTAATTGGGCAGACATTTATGCCAGAAAACCAGCTGGATATTTTATTGACTAGAGTGATTACAAAAATCATCATTAGATAGAATCTATACTTCTTATAGACTGCTGTATCTTCCTGATCACCTTGATAAATGCATATGAAGCTTGATATGCTCTCACACACAAAATCAAACCCATATTCAAGATCTTTTTAGAACATGCTTCATTTCTTCTATTATGACAAACTTTATATAGTCTGTTTAGTTTTGTTTGACTAGTATAATGGGAAAAACAAATTTTATAAAATAACTGTTCCAACTACCTGATCTCTTACCAGTAATGGCCCCTACGGAGCCCCCGCAACTTCCTGGAAAATGTCCCGAATCAACAGGACACAGATCTTGGATACCTTTCCATGGCCACTGCTATTACTTTGAGGCCTCCAGGAAAAGAAGCTGGTCTCAAGCTCATCAGGAATGTGCCCGACTAGGTAAATGTTTTGTTTTAGAAAGACTGAGGATGTAACTAAACACATAAAATAATGGGTAATATTGCTAAGGAAATCTTACTTTAAAACTTCAAACAGTGCTTTTTAGCTTGCTTTTCTGAGCATGCTTTTTCACAATAAAACTAAACTTTGTCAGAGACAGAGGCCTCTGATATCTCAAATACCAGGGGAAATATGACTATCTCAAAAATTTGAAATTCCTGCTAGTTTTATGGAAGTCAGTAACTGGGTAGGGAGATACACACTTTTAGAGTCCCACTGAGGCGCAGGCTGCAGGGTTAGACTTCCCTTCCCCAAACATGAGGGAATCCACACACAGTGTAAACTAGGAGACACAAACTCATAGGAAAGTTGTATTTGTTAGTTCCAGGGCACAGTTTATTAATTAGACCTCACTGTCTGGACAGGAAACGAGGTGGAGGCGTCGTTTAGCTTTCAGGGACCAGTAAAACACAGCCAGACATGCAGCTCCTGCTCTGGAACAGCCCCCACTGCCGTCTACAATCTGGAGAGAAGAGCTGTAGATCAGGGGAGAGGAAAAGACACTTTACTCCATGTTTCTGGTTTCTCCTGACTGTTCACTGAGCATTGCTTGTATGCAGCATGCATTTCAGTGTGACTAAGAATAGGAAACATCCCATACATTAGCACTATATGTCTGAGTGATAGTCTTCTAATCATAAGAGAGAATACAAGGGTTTCTAGGAGCACTTCCTCATATGTATGAAAACACTGACCTATGACTAACTAAACAGAAAAAGGAGCTTTGCAAAGGCATTTTACTTGACAGCTGAGTGACAACAGAATTCCTGAAATGGTCCTGTAGAAAGATAAATCACATAATTACTAGAAAAAGTAAACGTTATACTAATAACCAGAATAAAAGGTTGCATTTGGACATTGGTCGATATTCTAAATTCTTACACCTTTGCCTACATGCTACCCAGCCAGGCCAGGAAGGTGGTCATTTCCTGATGATCCCAACACAGCTTTGTGTATTTGTAATGCCAGGGCATATGGCAATTATAAATCAACTTCTGGACATCTTCTGGACTGCAACCTCTAGCTGCTCACACATCCTATCTACCCCTGCAGTACATAGCATCAGGCACTGCCAAAAATGCTGCCCGGCCACTGGTGGGTGACAGAGCTGTAGTGGCAAGGTGCTGACTACATCATATGTACCACTTTCGGCCTACTTGCATCACATTCTGGGGTGTGGTTGGACTCTTCCAAAGAGTATTGCAGGAGAACAATTTTTCTTCTCTAAAATACCAAAGGCTAAACAAAAATCCATGTCTTTGTGCTGATTTGCATCCATACAGCTCACAGTCATGCTCAAAATAAAACATAGCAATATAATAACCATAATGAGACTAGTGGATATTACATGCAAGAATCAGTGTCTTTTATATCTTTTTGCATATCTTTTTCGTGTTGATTGACTTAGACTGTAGGAAAATGAGACCTTGTGATGTGTTCATTAATATTTTTTCAGCTGCTAATTTGGTATCAGTAGGAGACTATACTGAAGCAAACTTTCTGTCAGACACCATTAAGATACTCCATGGAAAATCACCAAACTTTTGGATAGGACTGAAAAAAAATGACAGAGGTAGTATCTTCAATCTTTAATCATACATTATCGTATTATACAAAATGATGATATTAAAAAGAAAGCAACTTTGTATACTTGAAAGTACACATATATAAAAAAAATAGACAGTTTATTTCAAAGCATGCTTATATATGCTTGCAAATGTAACTGAAATATTTAACTACTTATTCATGTTATAATTGTTTGTTTTCCCCATCACAACTTAGTCTATCTGTCTAAACCCCCGTACTTTATACATATATGCTCATTTTAAATATTAGGACAGTGGGTATGGACAGACAAATCTGCAATGGATTTTGTCAACTGGCAAATGGGAGAACCTTCAAACAAAAGATTTAAGGAGTGTGGAGAAGTATGTGCATCATCTGGCTACTGGAACACCAACATCTGTTCATTCACAAAAGGATATATCTGTAAAAAACCAAAAAGTAAGTAATATTTCTAATACATTATGGTTAGTAATGCCTGATAAGGTATTTTCATTGTATAATGTAAAAATGTAAAACACTACAGGCAAATCCAATAGAGCCTAATAGCAGGATTCAGCTGCCTAAATACTGATGAGCCCCACATAGCTTCCAACTGCCTCCTCAGGAGGCTACAGAAGTCCTGTAAAATTACCATCACCCCCGTGAAGCCATCATGAATACTTCAGACCCCTATGTTTAGGCCAAAGAATGCCAAAAGACCACTCATTTTTAATAAAAAGCCAGTTTTCAGTAGAATTTTCCCTCAAATATCACACAATCTAAGCTCAAAAGCAACGTTTTTTTTTTTTAATTTCAGCTGACTATTCTAAAAAGAAAAAGCTTGTTCTGATGAATGCAATGAAAACTCTGTATTGTACAAATACTGGATTTGGTGATTCCTATCATTACTCTCCTTTGAGCTGATAGATTAGATAACATACATTCTTGTGGCACTGTTTATCATGTTTAATAAAATGCCAGTACTATCCTGATAGCAAAATTATCACCTGCACAAAAATGCATGTTTGCCAACTGAGATTAAATGAAAGTGGTCCAGAACATGAACATTTTGTTTGATTAAATTTGATATTTCTGTTCACCTTTCCCTTTTCTGCTAAGTTTAGTAAGTGCAATTACCATAGGAACCACATCCACATGGACTGGTTGCCTCTGACACAAGGGGCTAAACTCACAAAAGGTCCTTTTCAGCTCAAGTTAAAAGCTCATGATACATCTCTAACACTTGAGACCTCCATTCAGGATTTTTTTTGTGTTTAAGAAAACACCTTAAAATGATTAAGGATCCTGAGGGCAGTTTCTCGTAAATGAACACATTTGAAAACACTTTAAGAAATAACAGAAATCTGACTCTAATTTCATGTCCTGTTGGGTATCTTGGCTGAGGAGGTCAGATGCTCTTGGAAGGAAGAGCAAATCATCCTGTTAGAGGTTTACCCATGCTTGGCTCCATCTCTCTGGGAGAGCAACAGTTACCAGCAAGTGGATTTAGGGGGAATTGTGAGGAATAACTGTACTCAGGAAGTTTAAATTGCCTGTTTTTAAAAGCATTCAGTATAAACGTTTTCTTTTCCTTTCAAAAGCTCCTGAAAACACAGAGATGTCAACAGAAAATACAGGTGAGTGAATACTTCCTTTTAAGTAGAATTATAAGGAGATGCTCAAATACAACAAGAATATAATTACATAGTTTCTAGGTATTAGTTTTGAGAGTATTTAAAAATAAAAAGTCTATAAACTTTATCTGAACCTAGGTATAGGAAACAGAGGTTATTCTGAAGTAAACTGGGTTTTGACCAGATTTAATAATATTTTCTTTGGTTTTGTTAGTTAAAAAAAATAACAAAGCCACTTGTTGAACTGAAAATCTACATGCATATTGCATTTGTTTGATTTCTAGTTAAAGAAATCCCAGTAATTGCTAGATTCTGAAAGCTAGATCAAAGGTGTTGACTCAATTTCATCCACTTACAGAAGGGAAAATGGACAAAGTACTTTCCACTGGCATCATTTGGCTGCTAGTCCTTCTAGCCCTTTCTATAGTTGGAGCTGGAAGTATAATTTATTTCTACTTGAGGAGAAAAAGACAACACCAGCTACATATTTCAACCAGAATGAGTGGACCAGAAGAAACTGTGGATATCCAAGAAAAAGATGCACATACTGACATGTAGTCTGACAAAATGCCCGTATATTCCAACTAACAAAAACCAACCTATGAATCAGTGAAATCTTATGCCAGCTTTGCTTTTTCCTACCCAGACAATAGTCTCTTCTCGTCACAAAAATAAAGTTAATGGATTTATATAAATACACACACATATATACTCCCTTCAAAATTTCCCACAGTGTGTTACAGTTTCTTTTGTTTAGTTTGGGGAGTACACTTTTCCCCCCTGAGAATGGCTGAAAAGCTGGCTCCAGAGGTGTTACGGGAAAACTCTCACAGATATTCACTACGCAAAATTATTTTATTTGACTCAATGTAGAAATTCTCCTTTTTGCACACAGGGGAAATCATTACTCATATCTTTACATTATTTTTCCTGCTGTATTACATCAATGTTATCTAGACTATGATGGGAAACGCTGCTCATTTCAGATCTTCAGCTTCACAGTTTATGATACTACCTTTTCATTCATGTAAAACTTGTTATAATACCTACATCTGTGAATTAAATATTATTTCCTTACCAAAAAATAGATGGAAAGATGCAAAAAAAAAATTGAAGAGACTCCTTTCTTCCAATTTCTAGTCTCAATTTTGGGAATAATTATGCCATTTCCTACAGCCTTGCACTTTTCTATTACTCTGTAAATATCAACATTTTTCTGCCAGGTTCAAACTAATAATAAAATACAACAATAGATGATCTTTCCATTGGGTTTTATTTCAGTATTAATGCTTTCAGTATGCAGAGATGCCCCTTTTAAAATCCAAGCATGTATAAGAAATGGCTATCTTATACTGCTTTATATAACTCTCCAGTTTAGAGAAATAAAATTACTGATGTACTTTTTGAAAATCAATTCTTCCACCTTTTGTTATAATTTCCTTTTTTAATATACTGCCTAGACCCTTTTCCAGCTATTCTTCAATTGGACAATACAGCAGTGTTTGCCTCAGGGGGCAGTTTATCATTCTGCGAATTTTAAGACATGCATCAACCCTCCTGAGTTATGAAAACACCTTTCTCTAAGCCATGGGAGGGCACCTGCTACTAAGAGGCCTCAGTTAGAAGCATACAGAGGAGCAGGGCTACACCAGAGGAGCCTCTACCAAATATCTGCAATGGGAAACAGATTCTTTGGCACTTCTGTGAGAATTACAGTCAGAATTTCTTTCCCTCTACATATGCTTAAAGTCTCCAATTGACAAAAAGGTGATGCCATGCTAAAGATCTCTTTTAAAGAGAAAAGAGTATCTGGAATAAGTGGAATAGGTTTCTGTACCAGGACATCTGCGCCAATGCCTGAGGAGCTTGAGAACACACACGTATTACCTCTATTATTTACCTTTTCTCTAGATATCCAGTGAACAATAAAGGCTCCTAAGTAAAAATATTATTGATAGCTACTGAGAATGGAAGTATCCCCTTCCTTTAGGAACAGCTGCTTCAGTTGTTTTATTGAGCGTTGTCTTAAAACATGGGGCACCCCTGCTAACATGTTTCAATTTTTTCCCCTGCACTCCTTTGATAGACGGACACACATTATTCTACACTTTTGGATAAGTTTGTAAAGAAGTTTCACCAATTACAAATATAGAAAGATGCATAAAGATTGTATGGCTTTCCCCTTTCTGGTATGTGTGTGTGACATTATTTAACCAAGAGCCCTGGTTAAAAAAAAAAAAAAAAAAATCAAAACGAAGGAAAAACTCCCTACAGGTTCTTTAAAATAGAGTTAAAAATTAAGTAAATCAAAAGTAAATTTTACAATTAGTGTCCTTTGTAAAGCCCAGAGATAAATGCCCTTAGATAAAAAGAAATTCCTTAAATTACTATAGTAAGTCCTGTAATACCAACGCCTGTGATAAAGAAACAGTCACTGCTACTTTCAGGAGGAAATAGGAAATAGCTGAGAGAACTTCACACAAAACTGTGCTAACGAGAAAAACACCACCTGCTTCCCATGGAGATGACTAGAGATAAAATTGTTTCCTGGTATGTGCTACAGAAATCTGGGAATACATCATTATGCTTGCCTTTTGGAGGAGGAAATGGTGGAAGTGCTTTTCCTGTTCTATACTTACAAAGAGTATAGGCTGCTGGATCCTACCATACATGCACCCAGCTTAGTGAATCTGATAAATTAAAATTACCTTTCCCAAATGAAAAAAGGAAACATACGATAGAAGAGACTAAATTTTTTAAAGTTATTTGTAAGTTAACTGTAAAAATCAGGAGCTCATAACAGAGGTATTCTTGTGCCTAAATCGAGCACAGCCTAGGACCTCCAGAGAAGGAGCCTGGCTGGTATCACCACCATGTGGGAAGCACGGAGAGCTCAACAGTCAGGCTGCTCTGCATGCCAGCCATCTGTGTTATCATATGGAAATCTTTTGATATACATACTTTTTTATGTACAGCTCTTTTGTAGTTAGACCGAACATCACGCCTGAACAAGAAATGGACAGGATCACAGGCTAGGCATAAGGTATGCTGCTCCTCCTGCAATAAGAAAATAAGGAAAGGCACATATAAGGATATATATTTTTATACGTACATTTTTATGTACAGCTATTTTGTAGTTAGACTGAACACCATGCAAGAGCAGCATCCCTTATGCCTTATATGAGGCATATAAGTGTCATACAAGGAGGATGCTGCAAGAGACCGAGACACCACAAAGGCTGATCCAAAGTGCCTCTTCCAGAAACAGGAAAGACAGAGAGCACTGCGGTGAGAACCACAGTGAAAGTAGGTGAGGGCAGAGTGAGCCAGTGCAGCGGTGCTCATACCTGGGGAATGGGCTGAGAGGAGGGCCACAGCCCTGACCAGACCTGCTCGCATCAGGCAGGCACCGTCACCGATACCCGCTGCCTGCAGCGTGGGACAGCACTGCCATAGCAAGGATGGGTCATTCAATCTACTGATTCTCAAACAACTGACCAGCCACTGGGGCAGAGATCAATGCGTCTGAACACTCTGACTCCTCTGAATTCATCTTTTGGACTTGATATTGGATAGGACTAAGACATGGACCACACACCTCATGTATTGCTCAGGCACAGAAGAGGGCTGTCTTGCACTTGGTTAAACTGCACAGGGCAGAGGAGACCCTGACCCCTTTCAACACTTAATCCCAAATCCCAGTGTTTCTGCGCAAGTCAGTTGTTCAGATGTTTCTCTTTTTTCTTCAAAAAGTCCAGTGTACTTAAAACCACTGTCAGTTCAGTGCTGGAGATAAGAAAAACACTGCTTGATATGAATGCGTCTGTTTAAATGAGCTTCAGGGTAGAGAAGACACACCAGCACTCTTGCCAAATATGAGTGTTTATACTGATGTGTGCGTGTGTATTTGTGTAGGATTTTTCCTCTCATTTTCATAAATAAATGCTGTCTGATTTTCCTCACCAGTTTTTGAAGAACACACCACCTCCTCTGTAACCAGACTGTGATAATTTTATGACAGAAAAATGTACTTCAGTTCTGGAAATACAGAGTCTTGAGTCTTCTTGTAGCCATAGGAAGTTTCATTTTTCAACTACAGCCACAGAAAAGTTGGTATGATACTGTGTTCAAAATACCAGAGTTAAAACACTGGAATCTATAGAATTAGAACTAATTTGTTGTCTTAAAATTATGAAGTCAGGTCCCTAAGAATTAATCTTTTCAGTTTTCTGTGCTAGTTCGCTTTTGCATCTGTTAGAACATTTTGTATCTGATACTACTGCTGCACAATGCACTAAACTGTTGAAAGAATGGAAAATTTTAGTGTAGACAACAGGACTGGCACTGCTGGCCCTGGTTGGTTTTATCTGTAAACTTTCCTGGTGCATTTACTTTGCAAGAGAAAGACCCGCAGTAGCATCACAGTAAATCACGAGCCCTGGGAGACAGCAAATATGATAAAACTTAGCATGATAAAACTTAGTCCTGTCTCTCAACCCTTCTGGTATCTGTCAAACAACAGATCCTAAAAGGAATCACGAAACAATTAAACTTCTTCCTACTGTCAATCAATTATGTATGCACTAATTTTTATTAATTAATTTATACTCTACTACCTGTTTATTCCAGCCTTTAGAAGGCCTACTTTTCTCTTTGTTGACCTTCATAAACTGCTGTATGTAGCAGGCTGGACCAGACCTGGGCCATGTGGTTTATACATTCCCTTTATGAATTATATGAAATTTGTAACATGCAAATTCATTCATTACATTTATAAAAATAATTTTCAGCCTTTTGAGTATTTTAAACACTTTAAACATTTTGGAAAACAGAAGTAAAGCGTACCCTGAAAACCTCTAAGGGTTTTTTCATTACTTACATATTTGAAAGCTTCACACTTGGACAAAACATAAAGACTGAATCCAGGTGTTAAATTGCTTATTACTTATTACAATAAACTTGTAATCTTCACATTTCTACAAATAACCCTGCTGTGTCTTAAAAGGAAGATGATGAGTTTTGTTGAAACGGTTTCAGGCTAGTTTCAACAGTCATAGGAAGAAAAATTCTGGACACATTTTCACATAATATTTTCCTTATTTTTCATCATAATAATTTGCAATGACAACATAATCTCTTTCATACATCAGCTCAGCTATCTAAGACACCTGAAGGGGATGGAATTCATCTCACATAATGTAGGTATCTAAAATGTAGACATATCTAGCTGAACTACTCACCCAAGGTCCTCGTTGTGGTCAGCACAGAGAAATGGTGCAATTACTTGATCCAGTCTACAGACTGATGAAAACCTCTAGACACTGACACAAAGAAAGCCTAAACCAATTATCTCCCAGTAACTGAGTTTTGCAGAATCCAATCCTTAATTGATATCTTATGCAATCTGGCACAGCACACACTAACTGTTTTTTGTTGATTACATTTATCGTCAATAGCTCCAGGCTATTTCAGGAAATAGCTAGCAAAACCAGTCCCAATAGATTTTTTTTCCCCCTGCTTGAAAGTCACTACTTTTGGAAACAAAGCTTCTGTTAAAAACAAACATTTCTGTTGATTTTATTTTTCATACTAATTCAGAATGGAAATGGAGCAGGTAGCATTTCTTAAGAAAATGTTAGGAACATTGACAGTCCCTATGAAAGCACAAATCATTGACCCTAACTACAAAGGAACTACCTCTAAAATAAACTCTCAAGCTAACCATCTGCCTTTGTACTCTCAGGAACACTTCCCATCCCAGTGCCAGGCTAGGTGAGAAATCAGTGAAGTATGTCTGCTTATATTCTTGATACAATCTCTGTATTTAAAGTATGCACAATTCTGTTTCCCTGAGCAGCAGCTGATGTGTACCCTACACCAGTGAGCCCTTGAGAAGGTTAAGTTGTACTGAGCATCAGAAATGAAGCTTCTGCCACTTCTATCTCCATCACTGATGCATATAGCTGAGAAAGAAAAACAGCATAAAAGTCCTGTTCAGTCTCATACCAAGTGCTGCTGCTAAAAGTTCCCTCTCCTGTGTAAACTGCCATGAAACCACTGCACCCACTTTGGCTACATTCTGTTTATGTTCCTCTCATCCATTTCCTACTTTCATGATCTTAATGCCCGCCAGAATAGAAGATTGATATTTTTGGTCTGTTTACTAAGAATTTTTCAATTTTTAGTTCAGCTAAATCTGGACAGAATTAATTTTTAATCTCTATAAGCCCCATTTCTGTTTACAGTATTATTGCTTTAGTCATAGATAAACCTTAAATATCACTTAATCATCATTACACTTTAAGATCTTGTATATCTCAGACACTCCACCCAACACTGTCCTCATACAACGTGTGAAACATTCCTGAATTATGTGGCATTATTTTCCTAATTGTTTCCAACGATGCCATGTTCCACTGGTAAAGAGTGATTAGAAATGGCTCATTACTTGAACCTGATTAATAAATCATTTTCAAATTAACTTATTTTGCATCATGTTACATTCTCCCCCTTTTTACCCTGCTCTATGACTTTATTCCCCTGAACCTTTGGTTTTCATTTTGCCATTTATGCACGCCCTATATAGGAGATGGTTGCAAGAGTTTGGTGGAGACTTTTGAAGGCAGTGTGCTTCACAAATGTGCCTCCTAACACAAGGTGCCCTCCGACTACTCATTGAATAAACTCAAGTCTTGCTGTGCAACCAGCACCGGCTATTTGGAGACTCCCAAACCTCTGATAATCTGGCTTGCCAACACATGTGCAGTATCATTTTCTCCTGGCACCGATCCCAACAAAAAAAATTGTCTTCTTTCTCTCCTCTTCTTCTGGATACTTGTAAAAAGTCTTTTGTGGAAGCCACTCAGTTGCAGTCTGAGGGAGGTACTATCCATGTCAATCCAGCTGAACAAGGAAAGGGACAAAAGAGACCAAAATGGTAAGTCTTCAGCACAATTCAGTAAACTGGAGAATACATTTATTTTCCCTAATTAAGGAAAATCAGTGCCATTTTTATAAATTCTGTCTCAACAATTTTTTTTTTCAAATATTGTCAGAGAAGCATTGGCCACTCACTTCTCACCATCCAAAATATGTACAAATTAACTTTTAGCAGCTAACTGCTTCCAGTTACTGGCAGTGGTGAGATCCACCAGTATGCAGGTTATTTCCTGTCTCCTTCAGAATAGAATAGAATAGAATAGAATAGAATAGAATAGAATAGAATATTTCGGTTGGAAGGGACTTACAACGACCATCTAGTTCAACTGCCTGACCGATTCAGGGGTGACCAAAAAGTTAAAGCATGTTATTAAGGCCATTGTCCAAATGCCTCTTAGACACTGACAGGCTTGGGGCATTGACCACCTCTCTAGGAAGCCTGTTCCAGTGTTTGACCACCCTCTCAGTAAAGAAATGCTTCCTGATGTCCAGTCTAAACCTCCCCCGGTGCAGCTTTGAACCATACTCTGAAGAAGCATTCTCTCTTCTCCCCCTCATTTTCTTTCTCTGTTGTGATTTTAGTATTAAGTTCAAAATTTAAATGTTAGAAGATCAAAGTATTACATCACAGTCTTTCAATGCATGCTGTATCAAGAGAGTATGTCAATGGGAGTGGACTGGTTACTACAGTTACCTAATTGGTTATATATTTGTAGTATTCCCTAGAGAAAATTCACTCTATTTCCCAAGACTACCAATCCACCATATACAGGTTTGGAAGAGACATATGGAGAGATATTCAAATGTGAGTCCTTGATGTAATAATCTTGGTACTTTTGTAAAATACTTTAAAATCTTTTGCAAAGTTTTATGGTTGAGAAAGATTATTTGAACTAAAACAAATGTACGATCGCAGCCTAGAAGGCCAACCGCATCCTGGGGTGCATCAGAAGAAGTGTGGCCAGCAGGTCAAAGGAGGTGATTCTGCCCCTCTACTCCACTCTCATGAGACCCCACCTGGAGTATTGCATCCAGCTCTGGAGTCCCCAACATAAGAAGGACATGGACCTGTTGGAGCGCGTCCACGAGGAGGGCCAGCTCCGAAGGCTGGAGCACCTCTCCTATGAGGAGAGGCTGAGAGAGTTGGGGCTGTTCAGCCTGGAGAAGAGAAGGCTCCAGGGAGACCTTATTGTGGCCTTCCAGTACCTAAAGGGGGCCTACAGGAGAGCTGGGGAAGGATTTTTTACTAGGGCATGTAGTGATAGGACGAGGGGGAATGGCTTTAAACTGGAAGATTTAGATTGAACATTAGGAAGAAGTTTTTCACTTTGAGGGTGGTAAGGCACTGGAACAGGTTGTCCAGAGAGGTTGTTGAGGCCCCATCCCTGGAGGCGTTTAAGGCCAGGCTGGACGTGGCCTTGGGCAACCTGGTCTAGTGGGAGGTGTCCCTGCCTATGGCAGGGGGGTTGGAACTCGATGATCTTCAAGGTCCCTTCCAACCTAAACCATTCTATGATTCTAAATGTCTTCAGTAGCATACAAGCACAATGAAACAAGATTTTTTTTCCCAACTGAACATCAGTTTTCTCTAGTGGGTTTCAGCAATTCCCAGCTGTTCCCAACTTCGTAATTCCTTGTTCATAAGTCTGCTATACATCTAGAGGAAATTGTTCAACCTCCTGATTTGATCCCTTCTTTAACAGAAACAGAACTATTCAGAACTTTGGCTGAGTCAGGTTCTGGGTATTTTTGCAGAAGCTGCAAAATAGAGAAATGGTTTTCTTAAAAGATCAGACATTGAGACGGCAAGTCTGCAGTGGCATCCCAGTACTCCACGAGTCGGGGACTGACGACAGGGCTTCATCAAAGACCAGCCATGGCTGACAAGTAAGCTTTTATTTCTACCTCCTGGAACCACAAAGCAACCGAAGGCCTTGAGGAAGGCTTCTCCCCATCCTGGGCCACTTTCTAGACGTCTCCCATGACTCTGGCCAGTGGGCTGAGGAATGACCATAGGAGAGTGTATCTTCTGCACAGCAGAAGAGCCCAGATTTGCTGTGTGCCTTGAAGACTGGCACAGGCTGCCCAGAGAGTCTGTGGAGTCTCCAGACTTGGAGATGCTCACATCCCAGCTCAGTGCCAGGGGCTGGACCCGCTGATTCCCCTTCCAATCCTCAACCCTGCTGTGACTCCATGACTTGGCCATCCTCCTTACTGCACGGGCAACCACCCTGGCACCTGATATGGCAAGCCAAGCCACACAAAGCGACTGTGCCCCAAAGGGAAGGCAGACTTCTGCCCTGCAGGCCCCTCCATCACGCATAGCCACCTGCTGCCCTACACCATGTTAATGTGCAGCGCTGGGCTGAGCGACACGCAGCCTTCCCCTATGGCGGGGGGCACAGCAGCCTGAGCCCCAGCCTGGGGGCTGCACAGCCGGCATCCCTCCCACCCACCCACCCCTCGTTCTCGCTTTCCCCCACACTCGCACCACCACCACAGGCCCCGCGGCTGCCGGGCTCCCGCCCCCGCCGCCCTACACGCACTGGCAGGGAGCGGGGAAGCCTCCCCTGCCACCTCCGTGGGGGCTGCCGGGGTGCCCAGCCTCTGTGGAACCAGCCAGGCTCAGTGGGGCCGGGGGTCTCTCTTCTTTCACGGGTCGGGGCTGGGGGGCAGATGAGGGCGGTTAAAGCTGAGCGCCGGTAAGACGGACCGAGCGGAGCGCCCGCCGTGAGCGAAGGGTCGCTGCGCGTGACCGCCGGCGGCTTCGCGCCCGAGATGGCGGCCGGGGCGAGGGGCGCCATCTTCCGCAGAAGGCGGCGGCGCCATCTAGCGAGCCAGCGGCAGGCTGCGGGCGGGCAGCCAGCCCCGGGCGGGTTCCGCGCCTTTGGTTTTGTTTGGTTTTTAAACGGGGTAAGCGCTGGCAGAAGCTCTGGAGCCGAAGACGACATCCGTGGCGTGACAGGAGCCTTATTTTCTCTGCAGGGCAGCGAGGCGCCGTGTGAATTACCTCAGCGGGAGTTGTCCGGGGCGCACCTCCAGAGAAGGGCAGGTTGTGCTCTCCTGTGGGGCACTGCCCACCCGGCAGGCGCAGGGTGTGCTCCAGACGAAATAGGTAACACCCCGAGAGGCAGAACCTGGAGGCAAACGAATTACAGTGGAGATGAGAGGGAAGTCATTCAGGTTTCATGATTAATTTTTTAGATGATGGATGAGATAACGTCCTCATCTTCTCTCTCCAGCTAGAATTGTCTCTTTTTCTAGGCTATGTGGTATGTACAATTTTTTTATTATGCTTTTTATGTTTGACTTCTAAGTGAAGCAGAACTAGTAAAATGCTGATCCTTTTCTTCTGTTTTTCTTTTGTTTCTTTTTTTTTATTTCTTTTTTTCTTCTCGCAAGTCTTGTGGGACCATCACTTTAATGTTCCAGGTAGGCATTTGTCATCACATACACTATTAGGGTCACTTTGTACAATATTAGCAACAGTGGACGTGTGGTTTCACTGTTGGTTCTGGTAATCAGCTCATTATGTGACAAATCAAAACCTGCGTGCCTCAGCGCCTCCCTCACTAATAAAGGGATAATGGTGTTTATCTCGCAGAAGCATTCTCACGATCAGTTAATTGCTTTTAAATCTTAAAACTGAAAAGTCTACAAAAATGCGAAGAACATTAGCTTATTATTATCATTAGTGACAGACAACTGACAGGAATTCTCCTGGCTCAATCTCAGAAACTTGTTTACACACCAGACTTGCCCATCTTGGGGATATAAATACGGCCACTTTTATTTCTGACTTTTTTTCTTACTGTCAGGATGAAGATATCTCACCGCATCACTACTCTTTCTGTAAATGTTAATTTACTGTCTTTCAGTAAATGTCCTTTTGGTTGATTTTATGTTTTTCCAGACTTTAATGAGGTACATTTATTTCTTTGCAGATTTTTCAAGAAGTGAAATGTAATTGCACTCAGAAGCAATATGACTTTGACACATCAGAGACCATCAGTGTAACTGCTAACAGTACTTCTTTTCTCCTGTTTTTGTTGTCTTTTTAACTGTTCACTAAGGTGCTATTGACTACAACAGTTTGAGAGACGTCAAATAAAGCAGTAATAATGGAAGACTTCAGTTACCTGCACATAGACTTGTATTTATCATATGGGCTGTCATGCAGACAGTACATGTACATATAAACCTACATCACTGATTTTTGGAGCAAAAACTCAAAACAGAGGGTTAATCCACCCCAAGAACACAAGGCCTTCTTTGTGATATGCTGAGTGAAGGTCACTGTAATACTGATCACATTCTTCTCAAATTTGACATACTTTAAGAAAAAAACAGAAAAAAATATCCTAGAAGTTCTTCTAAAAGAACTAAAAATTGCTCTTTGCTCTAGTACATAACCTGTTCTTGAAAACAGCTCCAGTGCCAAAGGAATAAC
>VUYV01000012.1:4034798-4128830 GCA_008711295.1 Anarhynchus alexandrinus | reverse complement strand
CGATCTCACCCACCCCTCGTTCTCCCTTTCCCCCACACTCCCACCACCACCACAGGCCCCGCGGCTGCCGGGCTCCCGCCCCCGCCGCCCTACACGCACTGGCAGGGAGCGGGGAAGCCTCCCCTGCCACCTCCGTGGGGGCTGCCGGGGTGCCCAGCCTCTGTGGAACCAGCCAGGCTCAGTGGGGCCGGGGGTCTCTCTTCTTTCACGGGTCGGGGCTGGGGGGCAGATGAGGGCGGTTAAAGCTGAGCGCCGGTAAGACGGACCGAGCGGAGCGCCCGCCGTGAGCGAAGGGTCGCTGCGCGTGACCGCCGGCGGCTTCGCGCCCGAGATGGCGGCCGGGGCGAGGGGCGCCATCTTCCGCAGAAGGCGGCGGCGCCATCTAGCGAGCCAGCGGCAGGCTGCGGGCGGGCAGCCAGCCCCGGGCGGGTTCCGCGCCTTTGGTTTTGTTTGGTTTTTAAACGGGGTAAGCGCTGGCAGAAGCTCTGGAGCCGAAGACGACATCCGTGGCGTGACAGGAGCCTTATTTTCTCTGCAGGGCAGCGAGGCGCCGTGTGAATTACCTCAGCGGGAGTTGTCCGGGGCGCACCTCCAGAGAAGGGCAGGTTGTGCTCTCCTGTGGGGCACTGCCCACCCGGCAGGCGCAGGGTGTGCTCCAGACGAAATAGGTAACACCCCGAGAGGCAGAACCTGGAGGCAAACGAATTACAGTGGAGATGAGAGGGAAGTCATTCAGGTTTCATGATTAATTTTTTAGATGATGGATGAGATAACGTCCTCATCTTCTCTCTCCAGCTAGAATTGTCTCTTTTTCTAGGCTATGTGGTATGTACAATTTTTTTATTATGCTTTTTATGTTTGACTTCTAAGTGAAGCAGAACTAGTAAAATGCTGATCCTTTTCTTCTGTTTTTCTTTTGTTTCTTTTTTTTTATTTCTTTTTTTCTTCTCGCAAGTCTTGTGGGACCATCACTTTAATGTTCCAGGTAGGCATTTGTCATCACATACACTATTAGGGTCACTTTGTACAATATTAGCAACAGTGGACGTGTGGTTTCACTGTTGGTTCTGGTAATCAGCTCATTATGTGACAAATCAAAACCTGCGTGCCTCAGCGCCTCCCTCACTAATAAAGGGATAATGGTGTTTATCTCGCAGAAGCATTCTCACGATCAGTTAATTGCTTTTAAATCTTAAAACTGAAAAGTCTACAAAAATGCGAAGAACATTAGCTTATTATTATCATTAGTGACAGACAACTGACAGGAATTCTCCTGGCTCAATCTCAGAAACTTGTTTACACACCAGACTTGCCCATCTTGGGGATATAAATACGGCCACTTTTATTTCTGACTTTTTTTCTTACTGTCAGGATGAAGATATCTCACCGCATCACTACTCTTTCTGTAAATGTTAATTTACTGTCTTTCAGTAAATGTCCTTTTGGTTGATTTTATGTTTTTCCAGACTTTAATGAGGTACATTTATTTCTTTGCAGATTTTTCAAGAAGTGAAATGTAATTGCACTCAGAAGCAATATGACTTTGACACATCAGAGACCATCAGTGTAACTGCTAACAGTACTTCTTTTCTCCTGTTTTTGTTGTCTTTTTAACTGTTCACTAAGGTGCTATTGACTACAACAGTTTGAGAGACGTCAAATAAAGCAGTAATAATGGAAGACTTCAGTTACCTGCACATAGACTTGTATTTATCATATGGGCTGTCATGCAGACAGTACATGTACATATAAACCTACATCACTGATTTTTGGAGCAAAAACTCAAAACAGAGGGTTAATCCACCCCAAGAACACAAGGCCTTCTTTGTGATATGCTGAGTGAAGGTCACTGTAATACTGATCACATTCTTCTCAAATTTGACATACTTTAAGAAAAAAACAGAAAAAAATATCCTAGAAGTTCTTCTAAAAGAACTAAAAATTGCTCTTTGCTCTAGTACATAACCTGTTCTTGAAAACAGCTCCAGTGCCAAAGGAATAACAAGTCACAAATACCACATCAGTCTGTAAAACAATCTCTCTGTTTCCTGAGCACTAAAAGACAGCTAATCTCATTTTCTCCAAGGTAGACTGGTAAAACAGTAATAAGGAAAGAATTAGGAAATATCTGTGGTAGTTTATAAAAGAGTAAATGTGGGTTTTGTATTGGAAAATCAGGCCCAAGAACTCTACTAGAAGGACTTAACAAACATGTGGCAAATATAGGTCAGGAGCTATTCAAAACCTCCTGAGTCACCTGGAAGAAAGAGCTAATGACAGTGTTTATTGATTACTCATAATTATTCATTGTTGTCAAAATTAGATCTTGACTGTGGACACCTGCAGATTTGTCCACTGCTGAGTTATGAGGTAGTAAAATGGAAACTAAATTTAGTGTTATGAAAATCAAAGTAGTGTATTTGGGAAAGTTAACCCTAAAAATACATGTGCAGTGACAGACCGTTAACAAGATCATAGAATCATATCATAGAATCATAGAATGATTTAGGTTGGAAGGGACCTTAAAGATCATCTAGTTCCAACCCCCCTGCCATAGGCAGGGACACCTCCCACTAGCCCGGGTTGCTCAAAGCCCCATCCAGCCTGGTCTTAAACACCTCCAGGGATGTAGCTTCCACAACTTCTCTGGGCAACTTCTTCCAGTGCCTTACCACCCTCAGAATGAAAAATTTCTTCCTAATGTTTAATGTAAACTGGCCCTCTTCCAGTTTAAAGCCATTTCCCCTCATCCTATCACTATATGCCCTAGTAAAAAGTCCCTCTCCAGCCTTCTTGTAGGCCCCCTTTAGGTACTGGAAAGCTGCTATAAGGTCTTCCCAGAGCCTTCTCTTCTCCAGGCTGAACAACACCAGCTCTCTCAGACTGTCTTCATAAGAGAGGTGCTCCAGCCCTCTGATCATCTTCATGGCCCTCCTCAGATCAGTGTTGTTATAGGTTACTGAATGCAATGAGGTTAAGCTTCCAGGTAGTAGCTTTCAGTTATAAGACAAGGTGATTAAGGGTAAATATTATGCAAATCATGAGATTTTTAATTGCCATAGGATGGTATATTGTCAAAAATGGATTTGCCATGTTTCTGGAGGATAGGTCCAGAGAGGCTTTTGAATACAGTCATCCAAATGTGTCTTCTGGCTCAGGAGGTTCCTAAATCTTTAATTCAAAGAAAAGAGGATGATGTAGCAAGGAGGAATTATTCAGCATGTGCTTATTTGTACACTCCTGTAAGTGTCTATTATTAGACTCTGTATGAGAGAAGACAATTTATTAGATGGACTTCTGCTCTGAGCCACTGTAGTACTGTTCTACTAATTCTTGTTATTAATGACAAAGTTGAAAAGAAGTGAGCTTCACTCAGCTAAAGAATAAGCTTCAAGTTCTTGAGTATCTTCAGTATGGCCCTATGACATATCTTTTAAATAAACATGTGAGATGCCTGAAATATTTCTAAAAGGTACATGACTCTCGGCATATGTACCTTGTTGTTTTTGGAAACATTGACGTTTGAACAACAGACTGTCGTCTTCATCACTGCTTTCACAAAAACAGGTGTAGTGTCCTTTCAGAGACATGAAGAGAGTGAATACTTTACACTGAGTACTTCAGAGGGCTATAAAATGTACTTCTCTCTCTTGCATGTGTCCACTGGTGTGATTCCTTAAATGTGTTTCTTTTACTGTCTAAAATACTCAGCAAACTTTCCTTTGTCTGCCACTCAGGAATTCTGACAGTTTATAGAAATGTTTAATTTTGTCTTGGAAAAGAAAATGTAGCTTTTCATAAGACATTGGCGTGTGAAGAAAATATTCATTGCCATGAAGAAAATACGCACTCAAGTTCCATGCTTGCTTACTTAATGGTTTTCTAGTATTTGAAGCACAAACCTGAAATACAATCTGTTTATTTGTATGGAATCATTCATGGAGACAGATTTTACTGACTAACCAGAAGACACTTTCTGTAACTCTATAATCCACAAATATTCTTTATCAGGAGTGGGTTCTAGCTCTGTTAACCAAGCGACTATCTTGAGCCCTTCTATACTAGTGTTTTAATAGGAGCTCAGATATGTTCAGTGTTCTGAAAAATGTTGAGTGTTTGACTTTATTATGCTTTAAGATATTGCTTTTCCATTGATTCAGGTGCTTAGCAAGTATGTAGGGATATGCCAAATTGCTTGTATTCAAATAAATATTTATATAGCACAAGTGATTCATAGATTACAAGGCCAGAAAACAGCATGGTAATTACCTCCTTAATCAGAGACCAGAGATTGTGAAACTTATCTGAAGCAATTCTTGTCAAGCTATTCTTCTACAATATCTCTTGATTATTTTATAAAGAGATTACATATTTTCCCACTACCGTCAACAACAGAAGCAAACATTAAACAGTCTCTGAGCTTTGTTTTTGTAGCGTCAGCTTTGTTTCAGAAATATGCAAGATTTCCTTTCTGGGCCTTTTATCGCTTCTCAATTACCTTAAAACATCCTTTAATCTTTGCCTTTGGGACTAAGTAATGAACCTTCAGCCCTGTCTTTACCTTTGCACCATGCTGGAAATACAGAACAGGCTAATTTGTCTTTCAAATCTAAGGATACTTAGAATGCTGATTGCTTAATCTATAAAGACCTAGGATAGGGCAACTAATAATTCTTTTCATCGTAGCAGCCTTCTAACCACCATCCATTCAACCACCTTATCACTTACTCAGAGATGCGCGTCTTCTGATTATGTGATGTGCTAATTTTATTTTTTTTCCCAGTTTTCTGCTGTTCTGTCATCTCTGTTCTTTCTCAGACTTTGCAGGAAGAAGCCAGCTGTCCTACTAAATTAAGAGCCTTTTCAGAAGGAAATCAGCCTCAGCTTTCTTTTAACTGATAAACTTACAGCCTCCTGAAATAAACAATGTACTCTATATCTAGCTATGTGACTACAAATGCTGTCCTTCAACTGTTGTGGAAATGACAGATATCTAAAAGCTGTTTGTATCATCAGAAGCATCGATTGCCCTGTCAGCACTTCTGTTTTTTCCCCATAACTGCAGTTACAGGGCAGTGAACAGCCGAAGAAATAATTTCCTGCTCTTACTGAATAATATAAAGTGGAAAGTATAATATTGCATCTAAAGGTTCTAGGGGAATTGGAACAAACCCATTATTTCACAGTATTTTTTCTTCTCATTCCTCCCAAAAATGTTTGTGGATTTTATCTTCTAACGCATAAACATATTTCATAGTTACCAGCATGACTATACATTTATTTCACTGGGTACATAATGGGCTATCAGAAAGGCTTTCCAAACAATTTGGGTACACCTTGCCAGTGACCACCATTGACAAAGGTTCCTGGAGTTCAATATGTTTTTAAGTATCCTAAGAAAGCCTCGGTTTGAAAAAATGCTAGTCTGAAAAATGCTCATCTACTCAACCTTTATCTATATGATCACACCATTACATTCAAAAATTCTCAGATACTGAATTGTACCACTATAGGAATGAAGAACGGGTGACTGGAAATGATTCCAAGCCAAACTGAATGCT
Organism: Anarhynchus alexandrinus; assembly: GCA_008711295.1. Classification (NCBI taxonomy): domain Eukaryota; kingdom Metazoa; phylum Chordata; class Aves; order Charadriiformes; family Charadriidae; genus Anarhynchus; species Anarhynchus alexandrinus. Next base: position 4,123,269 of record VUYV01000012.1, on the reverse strand, counting down.
GAGGAATCTATCTAAAAAGGGTTCACAGCCATACCACAGCTTCTACGGAAGTGCATATGCGTACATGCGCATGTACTGTAAATCAATTCAAACAGCTGAGAAGCCTTTTTGTAAGTGAAGCCAATGCTTTATACCACTTTATACCACAACCAATGCTTTATACCTCCTGCATGCTGTAGTAAAGAAAACAAAAGAGTGAAGTACCTGGATTTATATCGTTTATGCATCTCCTTCATGCAGCTGAAGCTTGTACTGATGTCCTGAAAATGTTTAGAAGATGTAAACCTGTCAACATGCTTGACATCAAAACTGATGGGCAAGTAAAACCACTATAGAATTCAACTCTGAAAAGGCTTCTGTGTGTTTCAGCATGTGTATGCTGTAGGAATAAATGAAAGGAAAATGAATACAAAAAAGTTGATGAAAGTAGATGAAATAATTACAATGAAGAAATTACTGGGCGTTCCTGAGTCATACTGAAATGATTGTTTTTCATGAACAACTAAGACTGTTTAAACAAATTCTGCTTAAGGTGCTATCCCTTCATGTGACTGAAATATGTTTACTGAATAGGTTTGAATAAATATTAACAAAACTGACTTTATCACAGACAAAACATTCAAGACAAAAATAGGAATTTTGAGGCAAATCATCTATTAGAGATAGATTATATTTTCTTCTCATTTATTTCATTAGTACTTTACATGTTACTTTTCACTTTAGATACCAGATATTTGTTATTCAATTCAAATAATTTGAAATGAATGTGAAACACTACAATTCTTATAAAATCAAAGACTATTTTTTAAAATAATAGGAACTTTAAAATTAATATTGTGGTTTCATGTTACTTTTGTCCAAACTACAAAGAAGGATCATATCATATGGGTTTCATGTTGAGTAATCAAAAGAAAATGTAAAGAAATAACCATTTTATTTTCAATTGCATAATAGAAAGTCTAGCACACTTGCTTTCAGGGACAATTTGCAATCTTAAGCTATAGCTAAGTTCCTTTTTTAGAATCAGAATCAAGCTTTCTTATACATCTGTGGCAAATTCTGCATCATTTCATGATATTTTGAATTTTCTAAAGAATATTTCTCCTCTTTTGTGTCAAATTAAAACATCTGTTTTAAAAGAAGAATACGAGGTAGGAAGTTTACACAGGCAAAGTTATTTCAAATTCAAAAAAGAAAGTAGAGATGAATGATTTCCAGTGTTGCTTGTATCCTAAGAACTGAGGACCTCCTGGTGTGAGTCCAGGTCTCCCAGTACTATGCAATAGGTCTTCAGTCGAGACAATCTCTTTCCAGTGTCCATTCTAACAATAACATGTAAAAATCTTCAGAGAGAAGAAACTGACTTCAAAAGGTATTTTTTTCCCCTTTCAAGTGTCTCCTAATCCTTCCATTTCAGAGAAACAATAAATCCGCTGTAAATTTCATCTCATTGAATCTTGTCCAAGATCGAGGGTCTTCTTTTCTGAAATGATAGGACCTAAGAAAGTCTCAGCTGGGCATTATCCCAAAAGATTGCATGTGTTGAGGCAGTCAGAGCTAAAGTTACAGCTTGCTGAATAGCTAACAGATATGTTTGTCTCTGTGAAAACTAAACCAACTCCCCCCTCCCCCCCCATTTTCTTATTTATAATCTGTTCCTGTATTTGTGCATACCCCCTCTGAATCTATATACTGTGTCTTAAATAAAGGGCAAGTAGAGGGAAGCTACAAATGACCGAGCAATCCCAAAGTCTAGATGAAGGGGAAGATGGATGATTTGTAGAGGAGGTGATGCAAGAACTATTCTAAGAGGAGAGTTGTAGCAGCTGGGTTTTGAGGCAAATCAGAGCTGAAATGAAGTAAATGGAAAAACTTGGGGGGATGGCCATCAAAAGAAATAAGAATTGTATCTAAAGAAAAATAGGAATAGGAAAGTAGTTAGGGGAAAGGCTTGAGGTCAGGACAAATGGAATCAGGGATTTGTTGAATCAGTAGGACTATGCATGTCACAGGGGCAGCCTTGCCGGATTTCTCATAGTTGGGTAGTTAAATTGTCCAAAATATTTAATACTGGCTGTGCTGCACAACAGTTTGATCTGTGACAACCTTTAGATATGAAGTAAGTAGACAAATTGAAGGAGAAGAAATTGGCAGCTGGACTTGTGGAGATAATTACACCAGCTAGAGAAAGGATTTTGCAGGAAGATACAGAAGGTTAAGAATAACAGGAGTGCTGGAGAGAGCTGTAGGACAGCTTCCATAATTGCTGGTTTCCTGATGCGCTATTAACTGCACGGCTGTGAAACCCAAGTCATGATGCAATTTAAAAGGCGGGTGAGCCCAGTTGTTAAATTGCTGAAGAGAATGGCATTTGTACATGATTTTAGGATTCTGTTTGGTATGAATATATTTTTATGGGTATATATTTTCTTACATTTTTAAGCGCTTTCTAGCCATTGACTTTTTTGTGTGTGTGTTTTTTTTGGGGGGAGGGGTGAAGGTTTGGTTTGGTTTGGTTTTGTGTCTGTAATGCAAAAGAAAGAATATCTTTGGACTAAACAAAAATTCCTGTAGTGATATTCTCTTTTGCTCTTTGGTTGCTATATTTTTTCTGCCTGGAAACTAAAAAAGTCAAGGAACACTGACAGTTTCCAGTCATAATTAGTTTCGGGTTTTATCCTTGCTTGTACACAAACTTGAACCAATCATTACCTTGATTCGATCTGCTGCATAGACATCCTCATATTCATTGAAATGTAGCTTGACTTTTAGTCAGTTTAAAATGAAAAATGCAAAGTTGCTTTATATCACAATAAACGACACTAACTTTTTTTTTTTCTAGTTTAGCAAAAACAGTTTAAATATCACATTCAAAACTGAAATGGGAAACCTACATGTAAACAAGCCTGTAACCATGTACAGCTGCTCCCGGAGAAATTTGTTTGAAATTCACTGCTGCTAAAAATGGAGGTTTGCCTAATGTAAGCTGGATTTATTTGTGCTCCTCTGTAGGCTCTGCTCACTCCAGTCAAGGGCTCTGTGCTGCACATCCTGCAGCGACTGGCAGGACTGGAGCCTTATATAAATACGATAGATGAGGTGTATTGATGAATTCAAGTCCAATAATTTGTGAGTATCTAGGTGATGTACTTTATCTGTCTTTCCTTGAGAAAATGTCTCAGGGAATTGAGACATCTGTTGTGATGGATTTTGCACAGCAAATGTCAGTCCTAACCAGTGTGTTATTTTCTATATTTAATTTGGTTTTGGAATGGCATAAATTGCACTTATACGAACACTTTTGTCGGTGAAATTCATCACAGTCTTACAAATTCAGCAGAGGTTTCAGTAATTCTATCTTTTGGGTATGGCCCACAATGTATTATTAAACAAAACAAACATGGTTAAAAAGCTTTTGTATCAAATAACTATAACGTTATGTTTGACAGATGAATAACTTATGGGCTAAGAAACCTTTTCAAATTACACAGTTTAAAGCACTCATTATTTAGTCACACATTTTTGTTTTTATAGAAGGTTTTTTATATTAAACATTAATCCAATGCTTTATATTAAACCATTAAGAAAGTATTCTAGAATTATTGCCAACCTTAAGCAATTATTACACAGAGTTATCATTACAGTAATTGGTGTTTTAAGTAATTTTACTGTTTTATCTTTGGTTTATGTTTGTAGTAGAAAAATAGTGAGCAACTGCCAGTGCCATCTTTTTAAGCAAAAAATATAAAGCTAGTTCTCTTAACTATGGTGAATCAGAGAACAATACAATTAGTACAGAGCTCTAAATGATAAATATCTTTAGTGGTCAGTTGCTTTCCCTGTTCAAAAGGACATGAATTTAAGTCTGAGCAGGGTCTTCAGTATACTGTTATATTATTGCATAGGGAGTAAGAGGCAATGTGCAAAGAAGGGAAATTTGCATAGTCTGCTAGTTTTCTTTGACATTCTCTACTAGTCTGGATTTTTATGGAAATGTTGCAAATGAAGTAGCAGAGAAATGAACTGCAGAATTGCTACAAGTTTGAGATCATGAATATTCATTGGCTCAATTAGCAAATTAAAAATGAAAGCTTGGTAGGTTTTAGTGATAGTGTTGCAGCTGTCTTCCATATTTGTACAACAGTATGTAATCAAACTCTAAATGAATTCTTTGTCTTGATAATATTTTTTTATTATGCTGTTGTCATCCTTAATGTTTCCTGTATGGTCCTCTGTGAAACATGATTTAAGAGCTCCATTCTTATCAAATTAAATGGATTCTTTATTAAACTGACTACTTATGAAGATGTTTTACGTGTCAGTTTAAGATTCTTTGTCTTGGGTAATATTATCCTTGATGAGTTCCCAATTTGAGTTATAGCCAAGGCTAGAAATTGAATTCCAAAAACGTTTACTTCGTATTTAAAGAAAACATCATGGGACAAATGTCCAGGTGTACCACTGTTCTCCCTGGCTTGCTGCCTTTGGGTAAGGCCAGATTCCTCTTTGAGGTGCTGGGATTGTGTGCTGTTACACCACTGTCTAGCCACAGCAAGGCATGTCCGCTCTGCTGTCTGGCACTACTTCAGAGGGTCACAGCACTCGCTGCGGCTGTGAATGTCTTGGTGCCTGTCAGTTCAGCTATCCCACATCTAGTACACAGCCGCTGGAATTCATGCTGACAAATAAGAAAACGTAACTTGAGTTTGCAGAGGACTTCCTTTGTATTTAGCTAGTCTTCTCTCACATTGGCTCACTCCAGAGCAGCTCTCTCCTGACCTATGTTAATAGTGGAAGTAATATATTGGATCTATTATCCCAGCAACCCTAGCCAACAGAGACAGCCAGGATTGACAAAGTAGGACGTGTCTTTACATATGTTTAGTATTTCCTAATTTAGGCAGTTCCTGTTTAGGTACAAACTCGGAGATCTTGGAGAGTGTAAGACTAGTTGTACCTACAGCAGCTTTAATGTGTTCTTGAGGCAATGAGTAACAGCTCTAATCTCCATTGGGCCGTGACTCCCTTATTTGTGGAGCATTTCTCAACCCTTTGACAGCATGATGTGCTGTGTCACTGTCTTACATAAAAACACTCTCGCTGCATTATTCCTGTATTATTATTCGTGTGTTAACAACAACTGGAAGCAGTCACTACAATTTAAAGACACTATACTCATGTTTCCCCTGAGACACTACATATTCTGTTTTAATTTCTTTTGCTTTTAGACTAATGGTGTTTCCAAGTGACTTGTACGTTGAAAATGCGCTATTTTGCTAAAAAAGCCAGAAGAAAACAAAAGCACACTGTATCCAGCATTTATATGGAGCTAGCTGAAACCTGAAAGACAACAACTTAAAAGGAAAATTACTTCTCTGTAAACAGCTTGAAAGTAAGCAATTTAATTTAACGATTGCAGTTTAGGGAAATGATATTTTCTTAAGTGCACGAAGAATTGCATTTAGTGGGTTAGATACATATTAAGAAGGAGCATTTGGAAAAATAGGAGCTTCAGGAAGGGGAGAGGATTAAGTGCTTTGGGGGAGGGGGAGAGAGAGAAAGTCATTTGAACAAGCATCAGTTCTTTAGGAAAACTGGAGAGTACTGCCAAGTAAAACTTGTCAGGCATCAACTCTAAACGTTGTTTAGAACTGGATCTGTTCATACTCAGCCTAAGGTAATATTTCAGTTTGTTAAAAATCATGAAGTTCTATAGAAAATACCTGTATTATAAATAATTATTTTTACAAAAGCCTTCTGGTAATTTTCTTAAGGTATGCTCAACAGGAAGCAATACTGGCTCTGACTTTTCCGAGCTGACTGAGTGATGCATGAAATTAATAATGGCTCACAGAGAATGTTCTCCGAGACACCAAGAAAATGGTAAGAAACAAGAGTTTCTGCAAGAACACATGATGCATTGTTTATCTGCAACTGTGGTAAATCCAAGCGACATTTATTTGTAGTTTGAGTAAATGCCTTTAAAATGCTTAACTAGTCACCAGGTGAGTCCATATTTAGAACTTACTGTCATGTCAGCAGCCAGAGGCATCTCCTTTTAACTTCTGATTGCAATGAACATGCTGTGGGACAGGACTATTGGAAATAAAGGTATTTTTTTTCCTGCCCTCAGCTTTGGTAGTCGTAAGCTTTAGTGTATGGTGTGCTACATTTATCTACCACCTCCCTGACTCAGCACACATTTTCCTTGTGTTGATTTTTGGAGACAAGCACCTTACAGAGCGTGTGGGTGAAGGGTGAAAACCATCACAGATTACTGCCTTTATGCATCAATACCAAAGTTAAGGTGACCTACAAAACAATATAGTGATTCCAGAAGCAGTGTTATATTAAGGTGGCTAACTAAATCAAATGCCAGCTACCAGTACTTGCTTAGAAATACATGAGGAAAGGGTTCTGCTAGTTCTGCTAAAACAAACAGAAAAGGTACATTCAGTTTCAGCTATGCAAGAGTTTTTATCTTGGGTACTCTCTGACGTTGGGGTGTTCACATTTTGGGAAGGACATGGGGTTAGAACAGGTACAAAGGCAAGTAGAATGATTTAGGGATAGAGCAACTGCTTTATGTGAGAGAAACTGGCAGGAAAATACTGAAATCTGCACTGGAGAAAGCTGGTGAGAGATATTGGTGATGGTTACGAAATCAAGGTTGTGGATAAAATGGATACATAATTTTACAGTACACTGAAACTAGTAGGATATTGGTTTAAAAGGGAGGAAAGAAAATGCTCTTTTACACAGTGGGTAGTGAATTTCTGAAAATTTTTAGCACAGGATCTTCTGAAGGCAGACAGTGCAAAAAGAGTTTAGGTAAATTTGTGGAAAACAGGCTTATAAGCATATACTAAAGGCAACAGTTACGGTGTACTTTCAAACAGCTAATTCTAATGACTGCATGTGCTGGGGATGTGAGGGGAACAGACCACAGACAGTGTCAGGCTTGCATGCGCTGTCTAAATAGCATTTTCTGGTTTTGCATCAGAATGCTGAGCTATGTAAAACATTGCTCAGAGCCAGTGGGGCATTTCTGAGCCCTTATGGTCCTCTGCTCTGGGTATCTTTTTGATTATTCCTTTCATTTAATTTCCCATCCTTCTCTTCATAAAGTTTGCCTTGCAGTTTGATGCTCATTTCAGTCAAAAAGTAATGGAAAATACTGAGCTTTATTAAACAGAATAAAATTAACTAAAGCCACAGACTCTTGCAGGGTTTTCAATAAAACCATTAATTGATCAGAAAATCCATGGGAAGAAGGAGAATTTCCTCAAAAACTGCCTCATGTTTGTGAATTATGGCTAAATTTCTGATGAGCCTAAGCTAAGGTGTTTGGGTCCTGTTCAGATTCTGTGACAAGCAGCACATAGTTGATTATGCCTTTTATTAGTTAAATACATGGGGAGTTTGATGTGTACCCATTTGAGGGTGTGCTTGCAAAGGCATATTACCTCATGGCAATATAACTAGGCTACCCTGCAGTGCAAGTTACATCTTTGCAGATAATATGTTTGTTATTGTTGGGAGTACAGCATCCAAGATTAGCACTGACTCCTGAGATGGACAGGTGGGTGGATGAATGGATGGATGGATGGATGGATGGTTTTAAAAAAAAGAGAGAAAGAGAGAAGTATTGGAGACAAACTGTACTGAGAGAAGGATATGAATTGATAGACTGTTCATGTTGGATTTTCTTCTGTTCCTACTGCCTCCTCATTTATAATGTTCATTGAGAGATGACATTTAACAAGTTGTTAACATTAATGCCATGGATATTGCAGCATGTTTAACTGAGTCAAAATATCTCTTGAAGTAAGTCATTCTACTTTACAAAACAAATTTGAGAATACATTTTTTCTATATATTGTATATCATCTTTCATAAAAATTTATTTACTTTGTTAATTTTAAGTCATACTGAAAAATTCACATTCCTCTGTTGCCAAATAAACTTCATTGAAAGTTAAAGGAATAAACAAAAGCAATCTGGCATATGCACTTGAATATCTATCTCTAAAACTAGTAATTCACCGGCTGACTACAAAATACAAACACTTGGAAACTGTTCCATACAGCAGAGGGCAGCAGTGGTAAAATGGCATATCAAGTAGGTGATTACAGTATGTCCACTTTTATCATCTTTAATATAATGTAGCTTAAACAGTAAAAATAAAAACTATGAAATAAACCCAGGGTTAAATATTTTCTTTCAGTTTTCTTGATGATCACGTCAGCATTTATTTTCATTAATGAGAGAAAATTATTCTCATACGTAGTTTCCAAATTCAGGGCTAGAATTACTATGGTTTTCACTACATAGAAAGGTCACTGAACCTTCTACCCTATTAACTTTGGTTTTTTCTTTGAACAAATGAAATAAAATCTGGTTCAGGATTAGCAAATGGACATATTTTTTCCTGAGATCATAAATTGCTAGCTCCACAGATGCATTTTATTAGGGATTGCTTCATTACATTCTAGTGGTCAATATCCTGTAATACTGCCTCTCAATCAGTGAATTCTTTTTCATGAGTATAAAAATTATTGGAAAGCCTTTATAAAATAAAAAAATAGCAGATGTAATGAAAACTGATTGTGTCCTATGGCTTTGCATCTTTTCTTTGGATTCTTCATTTTGAATAAGATGGTTTCTGGCATTCATAACTTTTCTCTTACCGTTTCTTTCATGTCTATAGCTGAGTCTTATGTCTGCAGCTTTCCTGCATGTAGGTACTAGTAGAATGCTCCTTCTAGCCCTTGTTTTGCACAGAACTTGCAGGAATTAAATATCTCTGAGATTTTTGCTCTTCTGTCAAATATATTTGAAAGTGGCAAGCTTGTTAAAGACTGGAATGGAAGGATTGGGGGTGTTCATACAGAGACAGGGAGGGATTTAACTGGCAAAATGTAGTTGATAGTACAGATGTCTACAACAAAGAATCTCTCCAGCCTGTCTTAACTGCCAAGGAAGTTATCATAAATACAATCACAGGGGCTAGAGGGCAATTCCTCTCATCCAAAAGTTTATTCTAGAATAGGCCAGACAAACTGCCTCTTAAAATGCCTTTCTCTCCAGTGACTATACAGGGAGCCTAGGGTGACTCGCCCAGATGNCAGCCTGTCTTAACTGCCAAGGAAGTTATCATAAATACAATCACAGGGGCTAGAGGGCAATTCCTCTCATCCAAAAGTTTATTCTAGAATAGGCCAGACAAACTGCCTCTTAAAATGCCTTTCTCTCCAGTGACTATACAGGGAGCCCAGGGTGACGCCCAGATATAGACTTCCACATATACTGAATTTAGGTAAGATCAATCCTGACTACACACACAGAACTTGCCTGCTTAAGCCTTGCTTACTCGGGAGATCATGCTGAAAAAATGCAAAACAAACCGTCTTTAAATGAAGGGAAAAATAAAAACAAAATAAAGAGAAAAGATAAATAATTGAGACTATACGCATGTATGTATACTAAAGGTAGGAATTTAAAAAAAAAAACACCATAGGTGAAAGAGAATTAGTGGGCTTCAAGCATATGTTAAAAAGCTTCCGTGGAACTATGTATTAGCCTTTTTGTAAAACATTCAGATCAAAGACCAAAGAGTTGTAGGCAGGTTAAGGGTGTCAGCTTTACTGTAAAGTTTGTAGTTTTTTAAAGAATTGATTAATCAACATAAATCTGCACATTTGCATTCTGAAAGATTTAATTCATCTTTATAGATGTGTTGAAAAAGAGATAATATAAAGGAACATGCCAAAAAGGAGCAGGGTGTATTTTGCTCTCTCTCATGCACATATACTTCCCTCTTTCAAAATGACAGTAAAGATTTTGCAGGGGTTTTGGCGGGTGTCTCCCAGACTTTCTTCTACAGTGAGAGCAAACTGGAGTTAATACATACCCAGTTAGCACAGTGTGCAGACAGTCAATACGCCTATGTCGGTTATTGGCTTTAATTGACAAGATTTGCTTGTAGAAGAGTTCTGTGTCACTCAAAAGGAGGCATAGAAACAACACAATGAGAGTCATCCGTCAGAAGATGGGGAGGAAATCCACCACGTTCAATGTATCCATTCTCCGGACTTTCATCTGAAGGTACCTACAGACTCACACTTCCCTCTTTTTCACTTTGCCACTGGTTTATGAAGAATCTTCGTTTTCTTCCTCTTACATAAATTTATGTCAGCTTCATTTTTAGTTCTTTTCAGGATTTCTGCAAAAAAGAATTTTTGAAATAAAATTCTAGTTAAAAAAACCCATGAACTTCCTTGTAGAGAGTTAACTTAAAAATTACCTCAGTGCACTAATGCTCTGCATACTAATCCACTTAGGCTTTCTTTTTCAAACTTATGAGTGCCAGCCATTGACTTGTTCTACTTGGCTACTTTGAACCTTACACTGGGCTGCAGACTGTATGTTGTTAAGTGTAAGCAAGTGTACCTAAATGTTAATAAATACTCACTTTAAGTTCTTCTAAGTACATTGTGAAAAATAAGATTTCATTTTACATTTATGATTTTCCAAACTCCTGTGTGTGTGTGTTTTTAAAAAGGGCAGTGGGGAAAAGGGGGATTAGGATAAACGTTCTTCTTGCATATCTCAAAATCCATTTCCAAGTGTGTAGAAGGCAGTGCAAGAGCAGGAACAGCAACAAGAGCAGAGTTGCAGTAGGCTTGATTAGTATCACACTAAGCAGACAATTTGCTTGTAGTGGACCCTCAGTTCCAGGAAAGTTTCTGCCTCTGGTGGTCACAAGCTACTCACAGTGGGCACTTCAGCATAAATCCCCAGCACACATGAGAACTTGTTCAGCTGCTAAATCAAAGTAGAAGCAGAGAGTTAGCATGGACTGCAATTCAACACTACCTAAATAGTTACTGGTATTGGAGCTAGTAAGAAATTGCTTCATAAATATAATTTCAATATCTTTTTTTAAACCTTTTTTTTTTTCCTCAGTCTGCACTGGCAAGGACTCTAACCACACTGCCCAAGTCACAGAAGGCAAAGGCAGGGCTGTAAGAATGAAGAACCCCTCATTGTAGGTGATGATCGAGTACGAGACCATCTAGGGAACCTGAAGGTACACAATTCCATAGTACCTGATGAAATCCATCTGCAGGCCCTGAGGGAACTGGCGGATGAAGTTGCTAAGCTGCTTTCCATTATATCTGAGAAGTCGTGGTGGTCTGGTGAAGTCTCACTGACTGGAAAAGGGAAAACATAACCCCCAATTTCAAAAAGGGAAAAAAGGGAGACTGGGGGAACTACAAGCTGGTCAGTCTCACCTCTGTGCCCGGCAAGATTATGGAAGAGATCCTCCTGGAAACTCTGCTAAGGCACATGGAAAATAAGGCGGTGATCGGTGACAGCCAACATGGCTTCACCAAGGGCAAGTCATGCTTGACAAATTTGGTGACCTTCTATGATGGGGTTACAGCATTGGTGGGTGAGAAGAGAACAACAGACATCATCTACCTGGACTTGTGCAAAGCATTTGACACTGTTCCACACGACATCCTGGTCTCTAAATTGGACAGACATGGATTTGATGGATCAAGCACTTGGTGGATAAGGAACTGGCTGGATGGCTGCCCTCAAAGAGTTGTGGTCAACGGCTTGATGTCCAAGTGATGACCAGTGATGAGTGGCATTCCTCAGGGGTCCATACTGGACCAAGCTGATCAGCATCTTTGTCAGTGACATGGACAGTGGGATTGAGTGCACCCTCAGCAAGTTTGCCAACACCAAGCTGTGTGGCACAGTGGACATGCTGGAGGGAAGGGATGCCATCCAGAGGGACCTGGACAGGCTTGAGAGGTGGGCCCATGGCAACGTCATGAAGTTCAACAAGGCCAAGTGCAATGTCCTGCATGTGGGTCGGGGCAATCCAAAGCACAAATACAGGATGGGTGGAGAATGAATTGAGAATAACCCTGAGAAGAAGGACTCGGGGGTACTGGTGGATGGAAAGCTGGCCATGAGCTGACGGTGTGCACTCCCAGCCCAGAAAGCCGACCATATCCTGGGCTGCATCAAAAGAAGTGTGGCCAGCAGTTTGAGGGGGGTGATTCTGCTCCTCTACTCTGCTCTTGTGAGACCCCACCTGGAGTACTGCATCCAGCTTTGGATTTCTCAGCACAAGAAGGACATGGACCTGCTGCAGAGGGTCCAGAGGAGGGCCATGAAGATGATCAGAGGGCTGGAGCACCTCTCCTATGAAGACAGGCTAAGACAGTTGGGGTTGTGCAGTCTGCAGAAGAGAAGGCTCCAGGAGACCTCATAGCAGCCTTCCGGTACATAAAGGGGGAATACAAGAAAGCTGGAGAGGGACTTTTTACAATGGCATGTAGTGGTAGGATGAGGGGGAATGGCTTCAAACTGGAAGAGGGCAGATTTAGATTAGATATCAGGAAGAAATTTTTCACTTTGAGGGTGGTAAGGCACTGGAACAGATTGCCCAGAGAAGTTGTGGAAGCTCCATCCCTGGAAGTGTTTAAGGCCGGGCGGGGTGGGACTTTGAGCAACCTGGTCTAATGTAAGGTGTCCCTGCCCATGGCAGGGCGGTTGGAACTAGATGATCTTCAAGGTTCTTTCCAACCTAAACCATTCTATGATTCTATGATTCTATGTTACGGATGTTTTTCTTGTCCTCATCTGTACAGATGAGACATGAGGAGCAAAGGAGAAGCTAAAAGCCTTTAGTTCTTACTCTACGGTTGAAGGAAGTTATTCAGCAGAAGGAAAAGGTTGAAAAATCTTTACAGAGAAACCATAGGTACCAAATTGTTGCTGTGCTACAGATTGCTATGTTTGGCTTTTTAAGACATAACTTACAGTTACTTGGGTGGATTTCTAACTCTTGTTCCTTTTACATCCATTTAGTCTTTTTGGTAGCTTTAAGATGAGCATATTGTCTTTAGCGCAGTGCTTTGAAGTTAGCATTTCAGATTTTCTAAAATTATAATTACCACAGACTCACCAGTATCTGTATAGCCTAATTCTAAATTAAAGGCCACTGTGACAGATAGAGGTGAGTTGGTCACTGAACTAAAAGGTGATGCCTACAGGCATCTGTTCATTTCTTGATTTCATATAGGTGTATGTATATATGAGTAGTTCTAAACAAAATATACATGGCTGATACCTTAAAAAGGCTCTTTCCTTAAAGTTGAAAATAATGATGAGCAAAACTGGATGATTGGAGGTTTGTAAAAATGAGAATGATTATTGGTAACTAAGAATGTCCTATTAAACAGAAATAGCACAAATTCTGCATTCATTAAAGAAGGTAAATTTGTCTTAAAAAGTAATTTTAAGAGAGGATGCATTAAAAATCGTAAGAAAAATTTTTGTCAAAAATCCTGTATTTTGCTTTATCAATTTTCTGAACATTTGTTAATTTTTACCATGTGTCCTTTTCTTCCAATTTTACTTCTATATCGAGCAATATAAATATGCCATCAAATAATGTATAAAATAACAAGGAAAAAAGGCTCATTGCAATGAGAAAAAATATGTAAACAGAGTTAACATTTATGAAAAAAGAATAAATAAAAGCACAAATATTAAATAAAAAAGGCTATTAGATACTAAGTTTAAGGTCAAAGAAAGATTTAATAGTGTATCAAAACCAAAGTAATCAGTATGAAACCAAAGTACACAGTAATAACTATCAAAAGGTAAATCAAGACTAAAGTCAATTCTAGCCATGGTGCAAGGTCTATGTAAGACTGTTTAAAAATGTATGTATGTGTAATTTCATATAAGTATATTAATATTCTAGCTTTGGAAAGAAATAATGCATGTAGTGCCTTATTCTGATATAAAGATACTTTCTACTCTGTCATAACCAAGTAATTATTTCAGTTAAATGTTTTTACATCTGCCAGACAGAATAGCGTATACTTAGCCAGAAGCATTGGTCACAGAGCATTGCGAACCATTAATGTTTGCTTTTGAAAAAAACCATATATTGGAGCATGGTGAAATTTCACAGAATGGAAGAAAAGCTGAAATTGTTATCTATAGGCCATTTCACCAGACATTAATCGTAGCCAACAGCAGGGAATGGCACTGTAGAATACAGTCAATGAAGAGTTAAAAGATAGTACAATAGTTAATACTAATCAGTATGATTTTCTGGGAAACAGAGTTGGACAAACGAACTGTGACAGGTTTTTCATAAGACTATAAACTTGTCTGGCAGAGGTAGCAGTGCAGAAGGCTCGGCTTCCAGGAAGCTTTCATCTGATTCCTGAATGACTCTGCGATTTCAAAAAAACCCCACTACTTTGTGAAATCCCATAAAGCAATGCTGATTTAATTAAAGAAATCATGAATGGCAAGTTAGTAAAGATATAAGGACTTGAATGCAACTTGTCACCTTAAATTAGGAGAATAGTCTTTCAGGAGGGTGTTTTTGATCAAACGCTATTCAACATTTCTCTCAGCACTGAAAAAAAAAAAGAAACTACTAAGGCCAAAATTTATAGAGGAGGTAGAAATTCCACCAGCAAAATAGTGGTAACATTGTATTCCATAGGAGGCATTAGCTGCACAGTGAGAATTTTAGCAAGAAAGGCTCCCAAACTCAAAAAAAAAAAAGTTGGAGTCACACTGACAAGATGAGGGACAGTGCACTGGAACACTGACCTGATAATGGGGTGGATAATTGGCTGAAAATTAGTGCCTAGTGTAGTACTGTGGGTGAGATGGTGAATGCAGTTTAGGTACAAAGGCTGAGATGTACTAAGTAGGAAATTCTATTTTCTTTGTATATAATCTCAGTATAAACCATCACTGGAATAACTTTTAAAATTTCTAAACTCCAATAAGATGGGTGGAAAACTTGTGATAATATTCAGAAAAAATCTATGAGAGTCAGTTAACACCTTAGGAATATGTCTAATTATGAGATTTAAAATTAATCTCCTTACTTTATCTAAGAAAATGTTGAGATATAATGATAATGGTCAGCATATGCTTATGTTTGTAACAGTTCTTCTACTGTATTGGATGTTTAGTCATGCTGAAGTTAGTGAAAAAACATTGTACTTGAAGCTAAACAAACCCACACGGGGAACAAGACACACACGTGTTAAAGCTGAGGCTAACAAAGCTCTGAAACAACTTTCCTGAGGATGAGTGAGGTCCTCAAACAAAGCTTTTGATAAGGCCCTAATTTTGTACATAAATATATCTGAGAATGCAAACACACAGTGGGCTTATTTCAGAAATTCCTGAGTATAGTTTTTTGTCCTGCTTTAATGCAAACCTGTGTAATGATCCTAAACGATCCCTTCTGTCCTTAAAAAACGTGAACTGGAAAACTTAGTTTGAAATCCTTCTGTGTAACTGAAGTTATATATGCAAAAACTAAGAAGAAAGTAATTTCTTATTGGAGCTATATCAAGGAAACTTCTAGCTTATCTTGAGTTTTCTAAAAGACATCATATTTTCAGTGAAACATGTTTTCAATGAGCTGTTTTGAGTAAGTGGAGAGTGGAAGTTACACAGTATGGAGCATCTTCAAGGTAAACTAGTATTTTGTGTGTTCAACAATCGGAAGAGTTATTTACTTTAAATCTTCAACTGCTGTCTTGATGAAAATACAACTTTAATACAGACTGTTACTGTTTCCTATATAGGATGTTATAATTAGAACTAAATAGAAAATTCAAGCAAGCAGTTCTTGGAACAGTGTGTGGGAGATTACAGGTGCTGATTAGTCGTAGATTGTCTGGGTGGTAACAGTTCAAAATCGGTAATTAAAGCTTAAAATACCAACCAACATCACAATGAGTGACGTTGTTACAAAGACTTATGCTTGATCATTTGCAGCTGACTATTATAAGGCTTTCCATGCTTGACGAAATTCAGGCCCACTGGCGTGATACCTGTTCCACTACCAGCTGCTTCACAGAAAGTTCTCTTCTGATATCTGACAGAGGCGGACTTCAGCCTTGAAACCCAGAATTCTGTGTGAGTTCCAAAATGTATCTATATTATCACTATTTATTTGTGTCTTCCTGCTCATTGTCGTCATGGCTGGGATCCCTACATGTGTCTTCACTAGTAAGTGATGTGAGCTCCCCGTTATTGCTTGTGATAAAAGAATAGCCTGAATGCAAAAAAACTGTACTGTAGCTTCATTCATTTTCTGGAGATGGCAGAAAGCGTTCAGGCAATGAGCTGAGGTTTTTGAGATGATTAGCAAAGGAGGAGTCCAAGGTCCATGCGTGACATCTGCTTTGCAGCTCACAGTCCTCCATGGGTGTTTGCATTGATATTAACTGATACCACCTATATAATTTATAAGTATGATCAATGAGCATTGCATATAACTTATATAAAACAAGCAGAAACCAGAAAAGACATTTGAGAATGGGATGGAACCCTGCTTATGTCAGTGCTGTTAACTTGAAAAGTTGAAGGACATTAAATTAACAGATTTTTTGTTCTTAAGAAACAGAATCTAGTGGGAATTAAGAGTAAAACTGTCTTTATAATTAGTTTATCTACTCTGTGCCTTTGTTTTGGATTGGAGCAAACTTTAATTTCAGACTTGGCTCATTATGTATATATTTTTAGTAACTTCCAGCTGAATTTGCCAGAAGAAATACAAATATTTACTTACCTAGAAACAGTCCGAGTACAATAAAAGAGATGATTGAAAAAATCTGAGAAAGAGTTGCTTCTGCCAAGTGTTTTGATGCAGTATCATTGCATGTTAAATTAAAGCTTTTCTTGTAGTCTACATCTACATTGGGTTTATTTTCAATATGTTCAATATTTTCAACATTCAGTATTTAAATTTTTTCAATATTGTAATTTATTTAATGCATCTACACACCTAGAAAGGACTAATTCTGTATTTTGTTAATTTCTACTTTTATGAAAAATAAATGTTTATAGCTAAAAACAAGCAATTTTTTCCATTCAAAAGTTGGTAAAGAGGAACTAATTAATGAAGTATTAAGAAGGTAAATTTTTTGTTTGCTTGTTTTAAATGACTGATTGTTGTGGTTTCACCCCAGCCAGCAACTAGGACCACGCAGCCACTCATTCACTCCCCACAGTTGGGATGAGGGAGAGTATCAGAAGAGTAAAAGTGAGAAAAAACTCATGGGTTGAGGTGAAGACAGTTTAATAGGTAGGGCAAAAGCCATGCATGCAAGCAAAGCAGAACAAAGAATTAATTCACTGCTTCCCATCTGCAGGCAGGTGTTCAGCCATCTCCAGGAAAGCAGGGCTCCATCGTGCATAGCAGTTACTTGGGAAGACAAATGCCGACAGGGCAGTGTGAGCAGTAGAAAAGGCCTTGACTGCATAGCAACAGTCAGAAACATCAGTGCTCTATTACACTATTCCCATCCCAAATCCAAAATGTAGCGCTATACCAGCTGCTAGTTAGAAAGTTAACTCTATCCCAAATGAAACCATGACACTGATCTTCTGGATAAAGCAGATGCAGTAGATCAGATCTGTCAGGACTTCACTATAACAATTGTGTATAACTATTTGGTGTGGTACCAACTAGGAAATTACGTATTAAACTGAAGGAGATGAAAAAATTGAGGATGGGTAAAAATCTAGAATGTTTTAAGTTGCTTTGAAAAGGGACTGATTTACCTACTGTGAGGTTGCTAGTGAGACCTTCCAAGATTCAAGTCTTTAAACTTTTCTTATACTTTCTTACATTTTTTTGGCATAAAGTTTGCTGATGACATTGAGTCAGGAGGCTACCGAGGATATTCAGGTTTTCATGCAGAAAGAATTAGAGACTTGGAGTTTTAGACATTACATGAAACATAACAGTACATAATAAGCACATTTTACAGGGCGATAAGAATTTCTAGGATGGGAAATAATGGAGGGTTGACTTGCATGCATCACTCTTCCAAAGGAGTTGTGAGGCACGTAGACTGTGCAATCATAAAAAAGGCAAATGTAATTTTTGCATGATGAATATTTTTAGGAAAGATATGAGAATTCTATTATTATTGTAAAGATACTTAATTGGGAATAATGATTGTGGTTATAATCGCCCATACTCATCAGGTGAATTCAGTAAGTGGAGAAAAACCAGCTGTGCTGACATTAGAAACCAAACAATCATATTGAATTAGACCTAGGTTTTTTTATTGTTCTTTCATATTGTTTGGATTTGTTTCATGCTCCTTGTATATACGTTCGTGTACAGAGAACATGCAGACATAATAAACTGCTTATATAGATGAGTGCTATTGTTGCCCATCATGACAAAATCTTCTCTACACTTCATAAACTGCTTTCAATATTCATTTACAGGAGAGGAACCCAATGAAGACACCAATATCTCATCTCGGTACAGTGAGTCATTCTGGTGCCGATTTTTTTCTTCCACAACTAAACAACACACATCACATAACCAATGGCAAACAGATGCTAAATTCGTTGAAGTATTATTAAAATACAGCAATTCTGTTCCAGAAATTAGTGGTACAAAGAATTCTGTGGCCAACACTGAGCAGAATGAACAGTGTGTCTTCTTGATGAGAAAATAACTGTTCCTAACTTGGATAGAACAATGCTACAAGAATATATGGTGTATTAACTCAAACTGTATTTGCAAAGTTAAAATAGTAGTTGATTTTGTATTTTCTGTATGTATTCTCATAGACTAGGAAAAAGCAAGCATTTATAATCTAAGGGTTACATATATGCATTCATTGTGAATACTGGTATTTAGTTTATCTATAGTTATATATAGATAAACAACTTTTAAAAGTAAAAAACTTTCATAAAGTACGAGCATTTCTTATGATAACAAACTCCCCTCTTACGGCTCTTGTTACCGAACCTTTGAAGAGTGGATATAATACTGCGTTACATGGGGGAGATACTCGTTGGTCAGTAGTTTCAACAAAGGTGGAAACTAAGTTCACTGTAATGTGATGAAGTTTGTATTTGGTTAAATGTAATTGTTTTCTATCAATACTGGTTCTTTCATTGTCCTTCCATTCTAGGATTTTCCTTTTTCCTTTTCACCTTTATTGCTTCAACATCTGTTACTTGAAGCCCATCTAATCACTCAACTATTCCGTAAGCTGTTGTTAGTGTTGATGCCACCTACAAACTTCCTGAATTTAAGACAAAGAGAGGGAAGGAAACCACCTTCCCCTTCCCTCACCCTGGCTTGTATTCATGACCCAGAAACTTATATTTTTCCTTTGGTTTTGGGTAGACTAGAAGGCCTTGAGAAACATCAGTCTTCTCTCAGGCAACAATTACCGTGGTGTTTGCTTGCAATGGCTCTTCCCTATTGTGAGGAGAATTTCTTTAGAACAACTGAACACTGAGTCATAGCTTGAAAAACAAAGTCATGTGAGTCAACACTTGTTGCTTTAATTTCTGTAATAGTAAAAAATATTTATAAATATTTTATGAAGTAAGACAAATTACATAATGGAACTTTTGAGTGGTTTTCAAGCATAAGATGATGACTATCCAACAGGAAAGGAATATTCCAATATGTTGCGGTCAGAAGTCAATGGCTGAAGAAGCAACATATGATACATAAGTCAGTTTCCTATGAGGTGAATAGCATAACTGTCAAAAGGTTATTTTTAAATTTAAAAACCTTACTTTTTACCATTAAAATATTACCTGGTGTTCTGTGCTGTAATACTACATAATATTTAATTTGGGGTATTTAAATTCATAGTTTAACATATGTAATTGGACTGACTGTAAATGCTTTGGACTGGATGATACATTTAAATCAGCTCAGGTTTTTTGAGCCTAGTGTCTTTGGAAACTTAAAGGAAAAAACCCAAACAATATACATAATAGAGTTTGATAATGCTCCAGGACATAACCAAATAATAGGCAGTGAAAAGCTTAGTAACTGATTTTTGCGTCTATTTAGTGTAAAAGGAGGTGAGATAGCTGAAGTGGACTTGATGGCCTAGTAGCTATACTTTAATGTTTAGGTACCTTAAGTAAGGTTAGGCTGCTAAGATTCCTAAGGATGAATACAAGAGCATTTTTCCCTATATGTTTTTCAACTTGAAAATTAGCAACATCGTATACATCCTTCTGAAGCCCCCTCTTTTTCTTGCCCAAGGTATATCTGCTGTGACTAAGTTCTTGATTACAATTAATGTTAGTCTTGATGGTTACCCCTACATCCCAGTTTTGTGTTTGGGGTTTTTTTTTTGGAAAAACACAGACAGATAGTCAGCAATAGAGAGGTTATGTGAGGGAGACGTCTGTAGTAAGATGGAGGCAATTAATGAGGTTTTAGATCACACTTTCTGTATAAATGAACACTTTCTTTCTGTTAACCCATATAAGCTTTCATGCCAGGAATATCTTAGGACAATAAATGTCACAGATTAATTCTGCAATATGTGAGGAGACACTTCTTAAGATACATTTCTCAAAACATAGGAGGCTTTGCTGGCCCAGAGTGGAAGTAATCCATGAGTTCTTACTGTTTTATTTCAATGTAACTAGATTTCCAGGTCTTAGGAAACTTTCTGCTAACAGGTGAATTTCACAATCCAGAACTAATAAAAGGCTTGTTCCAGAGACAGATATTAATATATATGTCTCTGTTAGTATATGTAACTCAGATAGTTTCAATGGCATTCATTTATTTTAATTCATTGGCAATCTTATTATATGTGATATTGTTAGGAATGACATGTGAGGCCAATGAAGCTGAATAGACTGTGGTAATTTTAAAGCACTGACATTTTTTATTACAGCACTCCGGCATTAATTCATTGGCAAAGATGCTTTATATATTGAAATTCTACCCAAATTACATGCAAACTGTAGTCCTTTCATATGTCAATATGCTGCCTATGGCTGTAATTATAGCAATGTGCACATATCACATTAATAACATGGAGGAAATCTGCAGTACCGCAGGATTCTCTTCTATTTGCCATAATTGCTGCGATTAGTAAAGGGGCAAAAACCGCATTTGCTTAGTCCATCAAAACAAGTTATACAGTATTTAAGAAATAAGAGTTATATAGCTGCAATTCTCAGTGAGCTGTGAAGTTCAGCAGGGGTCTTGCTAAAATGATGCCTACATCCTCTCCATTCTGCTGCGCAAATAAAATTAAGCCGTTTGTCAGGTTGGTAGAGCTCATAGGAATGTCCTTGTCATCTCAGAGTGAGTTCTCTAAAGAGTTTTCCTATTCCTACATAATTTATTCACTGATCCTTTGAAAACCAGTAAATTGCAGAGTGCAGTGATTCATGGCATTTGTGAATGGGCAACTTGCTTTTGTTCTCGCAGCAGGTGCGTAGGTGGGAGAAACAACAAGATAAGCTGCAGTAAGTCTTACTGGTGCACTTCAAATTAAAACCAAATAAATAAATAAAAATCCTGTGCTTATCATGTTCTGTGTCTGGTTATGCCATTTGGAAATTGCCTTCACTCCTGTTCACTAAGAGTGGAAGTTAGGATATTGCTATATGAGCTTTCTAAGTCATAAAAGATTGCGTTTGTGCATGGAGAAAATTTTATATGCAGTTGTCTGAGATCACGAATCCAATCATGAAATGGAAATAAGAGTTTTGAGAGGTTCCCATTTTTATCAATCTTCTTTTTATCTTATTTCTTCTGTTACTTATATTCCTGGGACATGTACCTGTGCCTGTCAGTAATCAGTTATTCTCTTGCGAGTATCCCTACATGGTAACTGTTCAAACTGATTAAAAATGATTGATTATCTCTGCAAATTCTTGAGCTCAGATCCTTGCTTGATCATCCAAATGTCCTTAGCTAAGTGTAGAATGGAATTTTAAAAAAAAAAAAAAATTCATTTGCTTGTTTAATCAGGAAGTTCATCGTGCCTCTGGTTTTGCTATATGCAGTCTGTCGTCATGTTAGAATGGTAAGCTACTTCAATTTGAGTTACCCCAGTTCTCCAGTTCCTCTGAGGGCTCTTTCTTCTGTGCATATTATCGTTCTACAGTAAGCAGAGAGTTGCTTACAAGCAATTTGAGCCAAAATGGCACAGACTTATAAGGCATGGGAGAACAATAATAGTGACAGGTGATTCAGGAGGTTTTAAGACATTAAACTGTACCAGTGATTCCTTTCTGTCTGTGCATCTCAGCAAACTTCTAATAGGCATCTAACTGCACAGCTCTGTTATTATCACTGTCCCGTTTTATTGGTTGGCACAGCATCAGGATGGGTAGGTAGCAGGGGAATAATGCTACTACAGGAGGGTTTGAAGAAGGGACTTAGCAATTGATGCTACCAATTACTTCAAAAGTAGTAATCCAAGTGCTGTGTAGCCAGAAAATTCTTTGATGACAGTGTCATGACTGAAAGCACAGGTACTGCTCTGGTGTCAGGGGTAAAAGCCAAGTTTGAGGCTTGAGTCACCATCAGTGATTTTGCCACCACTGAGAAACTCAATTACAAGCCAGAGGAGGTTTGCAACACTTAGTCTTAAAAAGGGGAGTGAATTCTCCTTTGAAATCAGCCACAGTACCCTGTACCAATTATTATCTGTTGCTTTTTAATACACTGAACTTTTCCTTTTTTTACCGTCACTCTGTAATATAAATGTTAATGTAAAATATAGCCAGTATTATTATGTAAATCTTCTCTCAGCAGCTTTCAATAGTTATAAATCATCAAATATGTTTTTAAATGTTAGCTTGTCTCAATGAATTGAAATAATTCACCCTCTGTACTCTTAAATTGGGTAGAATGAATTCTTAGTTTCAATTTCTAATTATATACAAAACACCAAATTATATAGAGATAAACCTATTCTATGTTTGTTTGGAGATTGAGCAATCCCTGGAATTAAACGCTGGAAGCTATTCCCTCATTATCTGAGGAATTATTTTTATTAGTGGAACAAATCTGGACGTAGTTAGCTTTGTTTCACAGAGCAAATTATATAAAAGCTAGAGGAGATGCGTATTATCATGTGTTTCTGCTTTTCAGTCATTCATATAAAAATATGAGATCAAAATTTCTGCAGTTCTTGTTTGCATAGACTTGCATATTTGGCAATGTTAGTTTCATAAATATCTTTTTATGAAGTAAAATAAAGGATAATTTGATACAAATCTGCGGGGTTTCTTTGTACTTTAGTATCAAATAGTACCCCTGATTTTTAAAATGCTCAGCCTTGATCACACAAGAGTTTATAAGTACTTCTATGTACTTGTACTTTGTATTTTTGAGAACATTTGTTTACATTTTGCACTTTCATCAAGCTGGTGTTGTCAGTTTAATTTTTTTTTATAGTCAATATCTGTTGATACTGTCTCAGTATCAGCCTTACTAAAACAAAGCGGTTCCCTTTGAGCTCACCACCTTGTAGGAAACAGTACCGGCGGTTTAGAACCCGGGATTTTTTGTCAATCTAGCATTAAAGAGAATAATGATGTTTCTATTACTACAGGCTGACTGCTTCACAGGATTTGTTGAGCCAACTGAGATGCTAATTCTTCATTACTCCACTGAAGGTTTGGAAGGTGGGAGAATGGTACGACTGGTACCTGTCGCTGTGGAAATCTGTCAGTCGTGAGAGTTTTCACTAACCTCCAGTGCAATAATATTGTAATGGCACGGTGACGTAAATGTCGACTTTGTAACAGCATCCTCCTGGAAAATATGAGTGGGTGGAAGAAATTTATTTTCACCGCAGTCTGAGCTATCCCGGCTTCTTTAATTGGTGGAAATGTGGCACAGAATAAGTGGGGATGAAAGAGGCTGTTCTCTATGGACAGTGTTTCCCAAAGAAAAATACCGTTTTTCAATGAGGTACTTGAAAAGATTTCTATTTCTATTCTGTTCTCATATTTGCAAAAAGAAGTAATGTTTTGATGAAAAAGAAGAAATTTAGGCTTGTTGTAAAATTGATCCGTTAATGTAGTAACGTAGAGAACAGTTAGATTGCTTGCATGTATTATCCATTGTAATGAAATACATTCCACAATAGATTTTATACATCTTGCACTGCTAAAATAGAGACTGTTTACATAAAATGATAACTACTAAAATATGTGAAATACATTCAATAACATGATGCTTAGAACTTGCCAAGAAGAACATGTACTAATTCCTGTCCACCTCCATTGTTACCTTAAGAGCAGCTCTCTCCATAGCAACTGAAAACTTTTCAAGGCAGCAATAAACTAATCCTCTCCAGCTTCCACAGCACCATCAAGGAATTTTAAAAACATTGGACTTCCAGCAGCTAAATAGTTCTGAGGATTCAGCAGGCCACAAAGCTAGATACACAAGCAATCTTTTTCCCTTCAGAAGGTAAGAAAATAATGTTTAGAAATAGGTACATCCTCGTAACAATGATACATATTCCTAACTGCTAACAGTAAAATATATCTAAACACCAAAAGATTTCCTAACATCTAAAAACATACTAACCTTTATCTGAGTGAATGCCAGTTTGAATTCAGCAGTTCTTTTTTCATTTTAAATACTCTGTTAGCAGAGTTTCCTTTAAAATAAGACGCACATGTATTATATTGCCGTTAAAAGAAGCTGAACTTATGTGTGACTGCTTAACACATGTGCATTATAATCTGAAAATGTATGTCACTGCCAGCATCTGCCTGTCGATAAGATGAAAATCTCCTTGTGGAAAACAGAAGTGAAACTCTCTTATATTTCTTGAGCTTTGATATTGAGAAAGATTATTGTTAAAGCAGAGGTGATGGTATATTAGGAAGGATAGTGACAGCACAGATTTACAGTACAAAATATCTTTTGCATCTAGAGTTAACAAGTTAAACTTGTTGCTTCTGGTCTGTTTGTCTTGTTTACTCACTGAGATCTATGAATGAAATTATGACCTCAGTTTTGTAGCTCTTTCGTCTGATCATAAAATATTACTAATTTTTAAGTACATCCTGTTCATTCCTGTTTTGTGCTGTGTAGCTGGAGTTTGGTAACGTTGGTAAAGTGTTTTCAAAATAAAAACCGCTCTATATCATTGCCGTGTAACATAATTACTGCCGATTCGTATCAGAATCAGACTAGTAATTTTTATTTACAGCTATTTTTGCTACTAAAAACCTGTTTCATAATGGAATGAAAGTGAAAGCTATGGTATTTTCCTGTTCTTACTGAAGAGGATTATTAGTGAATGCAATAACATAACACTGAAATGAAAACCATACACTTTACTTTTATGAGAAGGGAAAGGCACTTTGAGTCAACCTCTTGATGGTAATTCTACAGAAGTTTTAAGGCCATGGTTGTCTTAGTTTCCTGCTGTTCTGGGCTGTAAAGCCCTTACAGGCTCCCTGTTGTTCAAAAACAGCTTGTCACTGCAAATCAGCTTAGCCGACCAATTAATAAATCCTTTCAAACATATTGCATTCACACTAATTAAAGGGTTGGGGTTTTTTTCCCCTTTACCATTCAGATTCCTCAGGTTTCAAGTTTAAGCTGTGAAGTGCAAACAACAATCCAACATTCAGTGCAGATCACGCACTGCAGGAAGAAGAGATGTGTTTTCTGACCAAGCGTCCAGCTCTTGGGGTGGTATGTTCTGCTTTCGTATTCAGCGTGCTCATTGCTGAAGGACAGCCTGGGGAAGAGCATGGGCAGGATGGCAGCTATGCTCCCAGCCGAGGCTATCTGATGGAAGTTTTACGCGTTCTTTCAGCTGACAACACTGAGCTCCACATGAACCACTCACGAGAACTGGTCAAAATGTTACTGGAGAGAGCTGAGTGCCCACAGCGGATTTATGGCATGCAAGAGGATTGTAATCTGGTTAGTGCTTCAATTAATGAGGGATATCTTTGCAGGATTGACAGTGAGTTCTAAAATTATTTATTAGAGTGATACTCTCCTGAACACGAAACCTAAACATGTAAAGGGCTTGTTGTTGCAGCAAAAAAATTGTCCCTGCTTTAATAATTTCATTCTGAATTATTACTATTTATTGTTTGAGCTCGTGAAGAGATATTCCAAACATGACAGGCATTCCTTAAAAATGCCATGCTTCAGTTTCATCGCACTAATAATTTTCCTTTAAAAGTTTTCAAGTGTTTATTTTCCAACAAAGATTTTTCTACTTTACCTTGATCTAACTATAAAAGCATGAGCTTGAATTTGGGACACAGAAGATTTCTTCTGTGGAAAGACATAGGTAAAAACTGGGGACCCGTTCTGCCACTTTTTTTGTTGTTGTTGTTCTGGATTTTAGTTCATAAATATAAAACACAGACAGGATTGTCTCAGATTTATGTGCCACTTCACTGAAATATTCAAGATTTAGGGGAGGGTTTTGGAAAGCAGTTCCGGTCAAGGACAATCAAAGGCAAAACAATGAATCTACAAATTCAAATTGAAACTGGAAATAGTCCAGGGTACAGCTTCACAGAAGGAATGGTTGTCTAGTTGAATTGAGAATATTTTCAGAACCAATTCCTGATTTCACAAAGAAAGGAACAAGTGTAATAAGATCATAGGTTCTGGTAGGACGGAGACAGTGGTAAGCGAGCAACTTAGCTGGGCTTAGTCAGTCTTGGCTTTAATTAATGTTACTCCAGCTCTGGCTTTGTTCAGTGACCTACATATGGCAGAGTGTCACTTTATATCAGAATTATGAAGATGGTCATAAAGGTGAATACTTTCGCAATATACTATTCTTGGCAATCTGCCAAGCCAATGAAATGGACATCCTTTTTCTGCTGTGCAGTAGACAACTACTCACTTAATTGGCCCTTTCTGCAAATGCTCCCATTTTTCATATGAGCCTCAATGTGACATTTCATACATAAGTAATGTAGGTGCCTGTTATTCCCTAAATGGGTAATTTTTTTGAACGAGATTGTGTGGTTTTTCTCTTTGCACATATGGGCAATGGATATGTACCATATATGGACCCAGATCAAAAGCTGAGAATCTATTAAACAGTAATGGTTATTGAGTCCTCCTAAACCTCGCAAAACAGGGGTCTGAGCCTTCTTATTCTCCCTCTTTGTTTTGCTTCTCTGGATTGCTGATTTTTTATTTTTGTATTTGTATTTGTGGAGAGCATTCCCACTGTGTCCTTGGATAGAAAAAATCTAAGTGAAATTTAGCTGGGGCGTACTGTGGTCAGGACGTGCATTCTGTTTAGGCTTCATCTTTGAAATTTCCTGTGGGAGGAATTTGAGGATTTTCACCATTTCCAGCACTTCTCAGTGTTGGTTGTGTCAGTAACACTGCACAAATCCTGTACTCCCAGTGCCACATGAACACAGCTGTCTGTAGAAAATCCATGAGAGAGAGGCGGCATCATGGCACTGTGCTGAAATCTTCCAAGACGATTTAACAAGATTTGGTAAACCAAGATAGGAAAAACTCTGCAAGAAGCACTATCCTTCAAGATCATCAAAATTTGAAACAGAATGCCCCACCTTAGCTTGGCATTTTCTTTCCCATACTTGTTGGGAATAACTAATTGACTTCAGACTCAACATTCCCTTCTAAATCCAGGATTCCAGTCATACCACATGACTTTGTTTTCAGATTTACTTTTTTTTTTTAAATTTTTATGATGTCTCCAATGGGTATTTAAAAGCAGTGAAGTTTAACACTGTTTTAGATCCTTTTTTGTTTTGATGTTAGGTATTGGCCCCAAGACTCTTTGGGCAGGGGCTGGCAGCTGTTGAATGGCATCCGACACTTCTTTATCTCCTAAGCACACAAAAGTCATATATTTCTTGCACTGATAAGAGACTTTTTTCTAACTTTTGGTCTCTTAAACAAAAGAAACTCAAGGTTTAGTGTCCAGGTTCAAAGTTAGCCTCTTCTTTATAGTAAATAAGCATTTCTAAAACAAAGCCATGCAGATCGTTATGCCTGTAAAATATTAATGAAAGCCAAATAACCAGTGGTGAACCAATTTATATCCTCTTGATATGTGCTCAAAGGTCACTCTCTATGGGCTACCCATATACTATGGAGTAGCTGCATCTTTTACAATGTACCTTCTTCTGTTCAATTAGCAATTTGTTTTTTAGTCATCTTCCTTGCAAGAGCAAACAACAGCCTTACTGACTACAATTTATCCTCACTGGGTTTGAAATGTTATAGACATCTTTGAAAATCTTCCACTACATGCAGTATGTTTATTGTATTACCATTGAGTGTTTGAAAAGGCTGGTTGACTAACTTGAGGTCTTTTGGGACAGAAAACAGAATATCCATATTCCTGCTAGCCCAAATACTAATGCTCAGAGACATGCATTAGAAAAAGTTAAAATTATAGATCTTGATAGACAATGTAGGCAGGGCACAGTGGTTCATACTGTAATCTAGTTTATTTATGAGTATAAATATTTAATTTGGTGATTACCGTCCACAGGTGGGGTTTTTTTTAGATTAACTATTTGTGAGAACTTTTATTAGAATTATTTCTATTAAAAAGTAGCAGCTCTCTCAATTCCTTCAAGGAACATTGGCTTCTGAATGTGACAATGTGTGTTTTATTCTATTCAGCTTCTGTGTAGGAAAATGAACTAGGATACAAGGTGAGCCACACCAACCAACACATCATGCTTGTAGCCACAAATAATTTAGTCTGAAAAACTAGCTTCTGTCTGGATTCATGAATTTATTAGAGTACAGTTTTGATCCTTCCATGCTACCCTCGTGTTGTAGTTTCTTTTCTGAAACGTACAGTCTGGCTGCTCTGCCCATAATAATTGAGATTACCTGACATGCCTATAACATGCTTGGAAAGGAGCTAGTTGGAAAAGAAAACAGCTACACAATGAATGACAATAGTTACAGGATCTCTTCAAGAAAGATTCTTTATTCTGGAATTCAGTATCTTATTTCCCATAGCCTGACATAGAGCTCTATTGGTCTTCTGGTCTAATTTTAAAGACTAACTTT
This sequence comes from Anarhynchus alexandrinus, assembly GCA_008711295.1. NCBI lineage: Eukaryota > Metazoa > Chordata > Aves > Charadriiformes > Charadriidae > Anarhynchus > Anarhynchus alexandrinus. The sequence continues at coordinate 4,094,366 of VUYV01000012.1, read as the reverse complement.
TGCTTGAGCTGGCAAAAATTTCTGGAAGGTGTCTTTGTATCAGGAAAAGTGGAGAGGTTTTCATATATATACACATATATGTATTAAAAATCTGTGCTCAGATAGAAAGCCTGCACAGGGTGAGTATACCATTTCAGTCCCTCTTGAAATGCATTGGGAGAACTAAATGGTGTGAGACCTTGTGCTAGCTCTCTGCACGGGACCGAATTGTTCCAGTTAGTAGAATTAATTAAGAAAAAAACAAAAATAGCTGTATGATTGCAGGGTCAATTAAATCTCTTAACAGTGCATTGAATATGATATAACTTCTGTTTACATACTCTGAATTAACTACAGTCCAGATACGGTCTTTGTCTTATAATATATAAACGCACATAGAATACACAGGTGAAAATATGAGTAGCCCTAGCCCTTATCTAATATATTTATAACCAGAAATAAAATCTGTTGAAGCCAGTGGAAAACTTTCAGTTCTCTACAATGACTGATCGGAGTTAGTCCTGTTTTGCAGTAAATCTTAAATCCCTTGGATACTTGACATTTCTGGAAATGGGCTCTGGAAAAAAATATGGTGTGTTCCTGCAGCTACAGAACTGCAATGAATTACCTGCAGCCTCCTCCTGCCATTCCATCAGCATGCATCTGTGTAGGCTTAGGTTTGATCCTTTAAATTGAAGAGTTGAATTCTCCTATTCTCCTCTCTGATTGTATTTGCAGATGAATGGCAATGTGTTGCTTGAGTTGAATTTCCATTTATTTTTCTTTTTTCACAGTGCCTTGAACCAGATGCTTTGTTACTAATAGCTGGTGGAGATTTAGAAGACCATCTCAGCGAAGAAGTATTTGAGAGAATTTCTCTTATTCTCCTCTACTACATTCTTCATCACAGAGATGTGTGTTCTTCAGAATTCAGCTTGAAAAATAAGGATTATAAATTTTACCTACAGAGTATGCTTAGTTTAAGACATGATGAAGACTGTTATTATTTTTCACGGAATGAGACTGAAGATATTTTGGCTGCAGTAAGGCAACATTTTAAAACTTCCGAAACACAGGTAAAAAAAAAAAAAGTAAAAATAAATTCATTTTTATTACTGATATAATGCCTTTAAGATAGTTCAGACATTGTGTTTTTATCATGGTCTTCCAGAAAACTGGTAAACAACAGTCTGAGGGTACAGGCTGAACACTGGTCTTTTGTTGTACATGCTGTTTAAAACTAGCCTTCTCCTTGACTTGCTTTTGGTATGTGCTACCTAGCACTTCCACAGAGTCCACTGAGACGGGGTTGGGAAGATCGCGTGTATTAGGGACTATTCCCAATAGGTAATTTAGATGCAGTTGCCCTGCTTAGGGCAGATGGAAAAGAGCATAGCTGTGTAGATGCAAGATCTTGCACGCAGCTTCAAGGACAGAAAATGCTTTCTCATTTCTTGTATTTATTAGTGTAGATAGAGTAGCAGTGATTGTATTTAAATGGTGTAAAACAGAACAGCTCCAAACCCGATCTGGCTGTATAGCAGAAATGATGAATCATTTTGCTGTGATCATTTTCCACGTCCATCCAAAGCAGGGTGGAATAAGGAATCAGTCCAAAGCTGTGATGGTTTCCTTCAGTTGGGATACGTGTATTTGTGACTAATTATCTACCAGCACAAATATGCCTTGTAGAAAGAGTGATACAGATAAGCCTAAATTTAAAGTTTAAAAAAAGCATATTGAGTATATTCAGCTAAAAACTTCCTTCATAAGTCAGGAAACAAACAGCGAGTTTTCTCACTGCTGTTTATTATTCCTTGTCTCAAGCAGGCTGTATAAAATAATAGAATTATATTGTAGCGTTCACAATCTAAAGAAAAACTGTTTTCCTTATAATGGGCAATAAAATAAGTTTTTGCCAGATTCGATAACTCCTAAAGTAAAGGTTGACCTGCTGTGAGAAGCCGCTTAGATCTGTTCATAAGATACAGTTAAATTTGGTTTATTGCAAAGTTTGAATTTTCCCTTTTTTTTTTTCATTTCATTAGATTTTGATTTACACCATACTGTAGTATAGTTTCCTACGCAAAGAGAAGATGGCTGGGAGTCCTGGCTGTGCAGCAGAGTGCTGAGGGCCTCCAGTTCCTCTTTCTGTGTTCTTTGTGTAATTGTTTCCCATCATAAATTATTCATTGACCAGTACTTTTGGTTCTGAGTCTTGGTGAACGTGCCGATTTCCAAGAGCTCCAATGGTATCTGGGCAACTGTAAAGAGGCATCGGTGGGTATTTGGCACGTCAAGATAGAATAACAATCCATAAAGTGCTTTACTGTGTGGTCTGTTTGTTTACGCTGGCAGAATAATCAGTTGTCAAGTCTGTTCAGCAACTGAGACTTCACTGCTCACTGACATGAGGGAAAAGACGGGTTTTTTTAAGAAAGGTACTCAAAACGTTATAGGCTATCTAATGCTTAGAATCACACCACTTGATTTATGGAAAGGGGACAATGATGCAGGGTAGTAACAGTGGCAAAGCATTTTTAGTGGCTCCTTATATGTTTTGGTTTCACAGAAAATATCCTTTTCCCAGTCATAACACCTAATGTATTATTTGAAATGAGAATGAAATTTTGGATTGTGGAAATTTAAATGTGTAGTGGATGGTCAGGAAAAGAAATACCAGCCTCCTCTCTGCAGTGTTGAAGACATATATAGAAAGAGATAAAATAAATGTAAAATTTAAAATGTAGAATAAATTATTACTATACTGGCTCATCTAGTTGACTTTTCAATTTAGTTGATATGGGTTAGAGATGAATGAACTTGAACAATTTTTGCTTTTTTTTTTTTTTTTTTTTTTTTTGTTTCCCTCAAACCCGAACTGTTCGCAGTGAAAATAAACACGAAAGGCAGAAATGGAAGAAAACAGGGATAAGTTTCCAGGTAACTGAGAGAGCTGTACCTGCTCCCTCACTTCAGACCTGCACACATCCACACACAGAGGTGTATGTGACTATCAGCTGCTCCTGTTTGGTCACCCAGCAGGGAAGTCACCCTTTAGCGGCAGAATTATATCTTTCCATATTGTCCCCAGATAAAGTGCCCCATTACAAATTATTGATTCTGTTTAATAGGTAGGGAACTAAAAACATTGAGAATTCTTTCTGAAGTTTGAGGTGAGGAGTTAAAGTCTGTATTATTGGAGTCAATTTCTTGTGCCTTGGCAAAAATTCCTCCCTTTTCTGCCACTTTCTGGAAGTAGATGTAGATGCAATAGGGGAGGACACAGGAATAATACAAACAGCATGAAAGTAATGCTAAGGAAAAATAACCTGAATGAAGGACTGTACTTCTTCCCCGTCAGACACTGAGAAAAATTTCAGGCTTTTTGATTTTTGCCTGTTCTCCTGAAAACATCCTCTGTTTTGCATTTGATGTCCTGTTGTCAATTACAGCTTTAATCTTGGTATTTTTTCTACTCTGGCTGTCTGTGAAAGTATCCTCTCCAGTTTCTTCTCCTGTAACTCTGATTATTTCAATGGAGGCTACCAGCGCTGTCTTCATGCTGTTTTCTCCTGATTTCAGTGTGTTGATGTGAGTACTCTGGAGAAAAATGCTGATATAATGGACAGAGATGGTGCTGATGAAAACACTCTTCCACGCCTGGCTGCTTTAATCATTACTCTGGCTCTCCAAGGAGTCTGTATGGGGAAAGCAAGTTTGCCCTCCCCAGAATTCTTTATAAAATATATTTTCAATTCTCTAAACAGTACCACTGAGCTCCAAGTGACAGGTAAGCTATTTATTCATGCCTTTTGCGACACACATTTGATGTAAACTATCTTTAAATGCCTAAAGGATTTCTTGCAATTCATTTTAGATTTAAATGCCATTTCATTTTGAGCTGTTACGTAGTCTCTTCTAAATTTAAAATCAAGGTTGGAAAATAAACTCTTTATTTTGATAATTCTCTGAGAGGTATAAAACAAATTGTTACTGAGATTACTGAATGTGTACAGTCACATTAATTTATTTCTTAATTGCTCAGCACAGTCTGAACTACCCAAGAGAGCTCTGAGAGAGGCAATCTAGCTGTGAGGGCAGAGTTCACTGGGGCCTCATTTTCATTGCTTCTTTATGCAGATCTTTATACATTGCAAGACTCATTTAGGGGTAGATAGGAAAATTAATGAATGGTAGGCCAGATTAGACACCTTAGTCACTCACACCTCAGTGTAGACATATTCCCAGAAGAGATGAAGTAGACACAGGCCACTCTGTGTTTGGCCAAATGCTCTCTGATATCTGCCCACTGTGCCTGAAGGCATCTTTATGGTTTGTGCTTCCCTACCCACCTTCTGATCTTGGTACCTAGCAAGCGAGTCTGGAATATGTGAAGTTCATTTTCTTCAGGAGCTGTGTTGCTAGACATATCAGAAATGCTACTTAACCACAAATAAATAAAAATATAAGAGGGTTCTGAGTGGTACAAAAATAAAATAAAATTAAAAAAAAAACCCAAAACTCCACAACTGTTGCGCTCTCAGCAGCTGCTACTAAGTTCTGTAAGAGATTCTGCATGCTTAGCAGTTTAAGAAGCTAAACCATCAACTCAGGGGTCTACTATGGATTTAGAAGGTTATTAGGAGACATCTACCTTTTCTTCTTTGTGGTAACTGTTAACAGCAACACTTTACAAGCTTTTCAAAGCACTTTCAGGAAGTTACATTAAGTATGGGTTAAAACAGCTTAAAAAGTTGAATTGAGCACAGCTAAAAACTTTTTTACCACTCTTAGGTTACATAGAGGTAAGATGAATCACAGAAGTAAATAATATAAAAAAAACAAAATCCTCAGGCCTAAACTTGGACTCCTAGATTGCATAAACTGGTTTTGCAGCAAAACCCTTCCTTTAAAATTGCCAAGCCAGATCTTCTAAAATAACTGACTCACAAGAACGGATGGAGCCATCTGGGCACAGTGCTACTAAATAGCTATATATGGTGAAATCCAGGCCCCAGTGAAGACAATAGCAAAATTTTATGGTTGGTAGAGTTCGGGTGTCATTCAGAGAAACAAAAAAATATCCTTAACCAGTTTGTTACAGTGTAAGTATATTTTAAGCCTAAGATACTTAAATTGTCCTTTTAAATGTATTTAAATTCTTAATAGTAACTGCAGGAAAGAGCAAGGAACTGACAGCATAGAAAAAAAGAAAATTGGAGTTGGCTACATTTAGAAAACAAATCTAGCTTCAGCTCCATTCAGATCTGTTTGCTCTAGACAAAGAAAGTAGACAAACATCTTATCACAAGACTTTTTGTAAGATTTACCATTAAGATTATACCATTTGCTTTTTCTGAATAACAACATTAAAAAAAAAAAGGATTATCACATGGAAACATTCTTAATCTCATTGATCTAAATTCCTTTGAACTTAATTTGTGGACTGCTTTTGTTTCCAATGGACAAACTCGGGTTTACAGAAAATATCACTGTGATGATATCACTTGAAAATGCAGGGGTGAGGGAAGGTGAAGTAAGATAGGATAGAGCATGCCCCCTTGTATAACCAAGCATTTCACCAGCAGGCACCCCCATTGCACCCAAGTTGTGTCAGGGGATACATCCCTGCATTGTCTCAGGTTTGGATTAGGGCTCCTGGCTCCCTCCTCCCTGCTTCAGGCCCATAAACAGGCATGCTTCCAGATTAGCAACTTGACCGAAGGAGAGAGAAAATCCGCTGCCCTGTGTTCCACGTCTGAAGATCAGAGGGCAGCATACCGTCCCAGCGATTGCTTTCAGGACAGCCTAGAAAGGATCTGTCTTCCTGGTCTTTCTGGAGTGTCCAAATACCTGTCCATGGTGTCTTAGCAGAAACATTTTAAGAATGGTGAAGCTATTTAGCAGTAAATTTAGATAACTTTGGCAGAGAGTTCACTGGAAGATGAATTGCCTTTCAGTCACGTGTTTTCCTCTGAAATAGTCATAGGCAAAACATCTGAGTGTGGTACTATAAAGAAGAAAAAGCTGAGTTTATAGGTGTCTCAAACTTCTAGAGGTGTTAAGCGGAAATTACCTACAGTACCAAATTGAGGAGAGAGAAAATATTAAAATGAGGAGTTGAATTAACATTAAAACTAACAAAATTTTAACAATTAGTTTTGGTTTTATCTTTTTAAATGTATACATTCCAGGGTAACATATCTGTTTTCTAATTAATTACTAGAGCTAGAAGAACTCCTAAACGTGCTTACAGCCAAAAAGACCTGCACTGTAAATGGACAATTACACAGTCACAAGAGAAGACATTCTAGTACGGCAATCGGAGATATTGGAACCAGAAATATTCCAGTCAAGGCAAACTATACAAGAGGAGATTATCTGAAAGGTTATTTTGAAGATCGTGAAAGGAGCACAGATTGGGATCAGGTTAATTTGGTTTTATGTTATTGTAGTATTGGTAACAAAATTTCAGTGATAAATTCAAATTGGTTTGCGAGCACTACATTATTTCTGAGGTAAAATTTATTAATTTCAAAAAGTCATGTAGATACTGAATTATATTTTTATATATTTCTATTTGTTTAAATATTAATTGGGAGAAGAACTTTATGGATGTTGAATGTGTGATTGAAGTAGCTGGGAGGTGCTAACAGAATGGTGAGTGTTACATGGAATCAGGTGTTTCTTCAAGACAGAGAGGACTGTAGTACCATAGCTTCTATGTTTTCATGTATTTATTAGAGATTTCTTGTGCTCTTATATCGCAGAGCTTCTAGGGCCCCTTAAGTGACCTCATAGAAAGAAAGGTTGTTCTGTACTAAGGAAAAGAAGTAAACTAAGGTCTCTGCCTAAGTTGTTATAAAAGGCTTTTGTAAACTGAAGATTGGGCATTTCCAAAGACTTTTAGTGGCCATCTATAGAGTCCAGAAGCCTCCTGTGGAAAGTATAGAGTCTGTAAGACAGAACTTTAGCTACTACCCAGTATCTTCTTTGAAGTGTTTGAAGGACGGTGGCTCATGGCAGGTGAATTTTATCCTTATCCTAAATATTAGAAAATAAATAAATTTTGTTTATAACTGTGATTAACATTGTAACTGACTTCCATCCTTTAGACTGGAAGACATTCCTTAGGCAAAAAAGGAGACTTCAATGTATATACTTTGTATATATTTTGACATATACATATGAAATATTTACTTCAAAGAATATGTTTCTACTGTTTTCAGTTCTTTACAATTTAAGTTAACTCAAAGACACCATTTCCTCTCCATTTAGGGGAGTAAGAGATGTGCAGTTGACTTTTGCTGTGTGGTCATTTTATGATGTGGAACTGAGACAAATGGCATCTAGTCAAATGCTATTCCGATAAATATTTATCTGTGTAATTTTATTGCAATTGGAATACATACTCTATCAATATGTTTATTTCTTTCCAGCTGACCACAAAAGACAATCATGCTGATCAGCGTGATGAGGCATTTAAGGGGGTCTCCAAATAATTTTAGAGGAAGGTCATTTTAAATGTGTTTCATATTAATTTTAAACTATGGAGGACGGAAATCAGTAGTGATACCATCTGTACAAGAAGTAAAATTCTTCTCCAGCAATAGAAGAATTTATAAGACAATTTTTGATTTCTTGAACTTCTGAGACTGAGTGTTGCTCCAAAGATAAGTGTGCAGGGGAATTATCTGAGGCTTGCGAGTCTCTCAGTTTAGAGCCAAATATTCTGTACAGATGAAAAAAAATTGCAAAGAAATGTCTGGAGAGAAGAGAATTTATCTTCTTTCATAATTCTTAGCAATAATATTATGTTCCATTAAACTATGTCACAATATTTGTGTATTCATTTATTATTCCTCAGTAAAGAAATATGGATTTTGGAAACCAAAATTATCCATCCATACATACATCCATACATCCATCCAACCACCCAGTTTTTCATACAAGAATATGCAAATTCAATTTACTTGTTTCTTCAATATCGTCCTCCGGGTGTACACACATAGTTGCTTTACTAACGGAGACTTAGTACTCTGCCTCCCTGTGTTAAAAAACTTAAAAGTCTAGGGCTTGTAACTGGAAAAGATGCAGGTCCTCATGCCTCAAGAATTACAATAACATTTTACTAAATAAGCATTAAGAATTGTTTTTTCATGTGTGAATGGACAGTTTATTTTCCAGATGAGATCTTGCTTCTTCTTTTACAATACCTGATAAAAAAATCACATTAAAATTTAGGTTCTTACTAATCCTGGACCTCATCTACTTTATCCTACTTCTCAAAACAGGGCCAACATCAAAGTCAGACCAAGTTTCACAGGGCTGTGTCCCGTTGAATTCTGAATGTCTCGAAAGATGGAGGTTTCACAAGCTTTCTAGGAAACCTGTACCAGTGCTTTATTGACCTCCTTTTGATTGGTCTTTTTATTATAACAAATTGGAATTTTTTCCTGCTTCAACTAATACGTATTGCCTCTCATCCTTTTGCTGTACACCTCTGAGAGGACTCTGGCTTTATTTTCCCTATAACTCCCATTAGATAGTTGGAGACTAAAGATAACCCCCAACCCTCCTCTTCTCCAAACTGAATAAACCCAGATCCCTCAGCCTCTCCCTGCACATCATGTGCTGCAGTTCCTTAGCCATCTTGGTGTCCCTCCATCAGACTTCCCCCAATTTGCCAATGTCTGTCTTGTACTACTGGTTATTAAACTGGACATAGTCCAGATGTCCTGAGCGGAAGACAATAATCTTTTTCCATTACCTGTTGGCTACCCCCTTGATAATGCAGCCCAGTATGCAGTTAGCCTTCATTGCCACAAGGGCACACTGGTGACTCATGTTCTAGTCGTCTGTCAGGACCCCAAGGGCTTTTTCTGTAAAGCTACCTTCCAGACAGTTTTTCCCAGCCTTTATTGATGCATGGGGTTATTTTGTTTGAAGCACAATAAATTTGTTTTTGCTGATCTTCATGAAGGTCTTGTCAGCCCATTTCTTTGGCTTGTCAAGATCCCTCTGAATAGCAGCCAGGCCCATCAGCATATTGACTACTTGTCCCATTTGCATTTCATCTGTGAATGTGATAGGGTACACTCTGTTCCATCACTCAGGTCATTGATGAAGGCATTAAATAATATCAGCCCCTGTACAGACCAGTGAGGAATGCTGCTCATAACCAGTCACCACTTGTTGGTGTTCCCCACTTTTAGAGTCAAAGTCACTGTCTAGAACAGGCAAACTGAAGGTCTTCTCGAATATGGGCATTCCTGAATTGTCTTCACGCTCTCCTGCTTGGAGGGAGAACAGACTAGATCCAGGTGGCAAGATCACCTGTTGTCCTGAAGACCTGAATGTGGTATTCAGAATAAATGTATCAGTACTCAATTCATTTAGTTTCTGAGTGAGCTACAAGACATATTTTACTTCACTAGTGGATGAACAAAGGCAGGAAGACATTGGTTTTTAATTGGGTTATTTAAAACTAATGATAATTACAACTTTTTTATTTAAATGGTAGTTTTCTTTCAGAAGAAACTTGAACTTCAGTGATTAGAAAAGAATATTTAGGAATATTATCGCTTGATTCTCAGCTGCAGACTACTTTAAATGAAAGAAACAAATATTTATCTTTGAGTTGAATTGAATCACAACTGTTTAGATGGGATTAAGAAATGAAGTTCATTCCTTTAAGTAAGATAGCATATTTGATCTGGACTTCTTTTTAAAAGTTCCTACAGAAATTGCCACTAGAACTATTCAAATGCTAACTGCTCATGTTTGTACTGGAAGATTCATCCTGGAGATGAAAAAGCAATTCTTCATGAAAATTTATCAAAATCTAAATGTTCCCAAGTAATGTTCTTTTTTTTTTGACAGAGAAGTTTCTAAGAAGAGCAAGAAGTAGTTCAAATTCTTAAGTACTTCTAATAATACAATTATTAAGTAATCTTTAAAGCAAATCTAGACTATGTTAACTCCTAGTGTGCTTACATTAAAGTGATGTGCCATTGTTAAAAGAATTAAAATAACAACTTAGTTCCATATCTTACTAAAGATACAAACATGCAGCACGAGGACAAATTTCAGTACTTCCTTGATACAGCCAATATATTACATTAATAGCTAAGAATTTGATTTGTGTTAGCATTGAAATGTTTTTATTAGCACATACAATAATAAAATACTGTTGTGTCAGATCCTGATGATATTAACAGGCTTCAGTGGAAATTGTGCTACTTCATACTAAAGATTCTGGTCTTTCCGAATGATATAGATGTATCAAGTTTTAATTGGGGGGGGAAGCATTAGAAGTAATTGATATTAGTTTTTCTAGTTTGTATAACACTCTGTTATTCTAAGATTCCATATTGAACCTCAGCATTAAATGCAACTTACATGCATTTTATGTATATGCAACTTATTCAGTAACTGTCTATACTTTTCTGCATAGGTTTGTTTCTCTGCCAATGAACTTGTGAAGATATTTTTTAAAAATAGTTCTTACTCCATTTCTAAGGACCACTTCAAGCAAATCAGTCCAGCTATCATTCAGCAACTCTTAAGTTGTTCATGTCAGCTTCCTGACTCCAAGCAGACAAAGCTTCCACCAACAGCTTTGGAAAGTGAGTTATGTTGTTATCAGTACAGTATTGTGGAATTCAGGTGAATGGGGTGCAGGGGCTTAACTTCTGGAGACATTTCATTTATTAATAACCTTAAACCAAAACATGATGAGATTTCTGCACACTAATTTATGCTCTCTATAATTTCATAGCATACCTGTCAGATAATAGTACTATACTGAGACGTGACGGGCCCTTATAAGTGTTGCTGGGCAGCAATGATCTATTTTGTGAAATTTCCACCAGGCTTGTTCTAGAATCATTACATTGCTCTTATATATAGCCTCAAGGTTATGCTAGCTGGCGTTTTATACCATAATGTGGCAAATGCTTGATATAGATAAGTTCTGTGTGAATGTTGCTGGTTTTTCATATTGTGATATTTTACATCAGAGAAGCTTTGGGGATACTACTGTGGGAAGAAAACCAACCAGAAGACCAGTCACATGGGCAGCAGAACTTGTGTGACAGAGCTGGAACAAGAGACTGAGTTAATCAGATTGATTCCAGTTGCAGTCGTGGCCCTCTGCTTCCAGTGATTTCTGCCCCATCCATTCTGCTGACCCAGCTTCTCCTGTGACCAAGCGCTAGTCCACCCTAACAAAAAAAAAAATCTGAATCTGATCTCACCTAAGGGCCTATTAATGTCGTTTCTGGTTTTGTTTTTCCTTTAAACCAGCAATATCTGGGAAGTGGTTACAAACCTAGGTGCTCGGGTGTATTACGGGGGGCATTAATTTTTGACAGGGCATTTGGGAGCCACAAATGAACAAAAAGTAACGGGCATCTAACCATAATCACCTGCATCTGGAGCATCACTTCTAGGCTACCAATCAATGCCTTCAATACCTTTATCCTAATATCTACATGGCCAGCTCTAGATGACTAGATCCATTAGGAACTAGTAAGCTTTCCCATCCTGCTGGCCAACGATCCATATGGAACAGCACTTTCCACCTCTAAATTCTATCTGTACTTTAAGTACACAAGTTAAGGAACTTGTGGGAATGAGCTGAGCTATCGTTCCATGGTGTACAGATTAACTGAACTATGAATGTGAATTAAAAAAAACGTGTTAGATAAGGGCATGGAAGGACACTCATGTATATTTCAAGAACGGATACAGGAGAAAGAAACATAGAGAATAGGAAGAATCATTATAGCTCCCCAGAAGGCAGCAGTCCTTCTTTCTTATGTCTCTCTTCTCATTACCTGAACACCTTGCGATCTTTACTGCTTTTATCTTTTCTATGCTACAGGGATATGCCCATTTTTCTGATGGGGAATCAAGGGACAATGAAAGAAAGGAACTTGCACAGGTCATATAGAAGGTTCATGGCAAATTCACAGTTTGAGTGAGAGTCTGTCCAGTCAAAGGTCATCAGCCCAATTGCTGACATTTTAGTGGTCTCATAAAGGTGAGAGATCTGTGTAGGTGAGCAAAGCTGAACTATTCAAACACAAAATGGAATGAATAAGAGCCCTTTCTGCAGCCCTTTCCCTATGCTTTTTGGCAAAGGAAGGTTTCCATGACCGCAGGGACACTTCTGCTGACTTGAGACAGATGAATGCCTTCAGGTTTGACCTATGTGTGACCTAGTGACCTGAGCATAGGCTCATTAATTTTATTCTTAGTTCTATTTTACTGATGGGTTGTGCTGTTTTGGCTAAGTCGCCAAGTCCTGACCTTCCATAAGTATCTACTATAGCCTTGTATTTGGATGTGCAGTCTGTGAAATTTACTGTCTGCTTTTATGAGGTGCTGAGCACTTGGAGTGCTATTAAAGTGCGAAACATTTAGTGACACTTTTGAATATTTTGGCATTAGTTCCTTTATGTCTGTTTCTCATCAGTGTTTTACCTCCATCATAAGACTGTCTTATGGATTAGTCAGGATTCATGTTGTGCAAAAGGTTGGGAATGTGTGCAGTGTGTAACTGAAGAATTGTAAGAATAACCTTCCAAAAATCCCAGTAACCTGGTGGTGCTGATGTAGTAACTAAAGGAATGTATATCCACAGCACATTTGTAAACATAATTTGGACTAAAAGGTTTATGTTTAGAACCTAAATTAGATGCCTACATTCATTTGAGGTTTTAGGCCTTGGTTTATTTACTGAATATGATTTGGCTGATAACGTGGTCTTGACTGTAAAGACACACAGGTGTGGCATGTGAGGATGTACAATCACAAGCATAAATCTGTTGAGGGGAAACAAGTGCAGACCGATGTTCACTGTGCTGCTCTGAGTGTCTGTAATCTGCACAGTCACAGTCTATTTAGCTTTTTAAGGCCTGAAATGTGGAGGCATTAGACTGTATTAGCTGTAAAGCCTGAAAAATTAATGTTTTTTAGGCTTCCAATTCTGTCATCTGTATCATACATGACTAGAAAAATCTATGATGTGGTGCAATGAGTCACTTCTCCTCTGTGTGCTTGTACACAGAGGTAGCAAAACATAGCCTTAAAAACAAATACAAATGCAAAACAAATTCTAAAACACAAATACAAATGCAAAACAAATACTAAAACACAAACACAAATACTGACTGATTAAAGGTGGTCTTGTTTTGTTTCATTTGTTTTTCCTTACAGAGTATGGTTACAGCACTGTTGCTGTTTTACTTATTACTATTGGATCTATGTTTGGTACAACCCTCATTTTATTTAACTCCTGTCAAGAAATCTATACACTGATTTTACAGCTATTTGTCGGTTTGGCTGTTGGGACTCTTTCTGGAGATGCATTGCTACACCTTATTCCTCAGGTAGGTAATATACACTTTTGTGTTTTTAAAATGTTGAGACACATACACGCACACAGAGAAAAGTCTCATTTAAACCCGGGTAATGCTCATCTGTTTAGAAATAAAGCTTTCCATGAAATCTGTGGACCAGCTACCCAGCATTCCAATTACATTTACACTTTGTAGTTCAAAGAGAGATTCCAAGTAGTAAGAAGCAGAAATCAAGAAATTATTAATTCAGAGAAAATAAGGTTCCTATTTTCACAAAAAAAAATAATTCAGAAAACCCACAAGTCCTGTGCAAGCCAGGTTTCTAGATGTGTATGAAACACTTTTATGGGGAAGATTCTGCAATGCTTCTTAGGAGAAATTGTTCAAAGGCTGTATGAGGCATCCATAGTCCCCTCCACACATTGTCCAGAAAACCAGGAGCTATCAGCCTAATTAATCCTGCTGCCTAGAACTGTAATAGAATGAGTGCTATGATTTTTTGCTAAATTAATAAAATAAATTTTAAGAATAGGATAGTCTGTAAAACAGAACCAATTTTCCAGTGTGTATTCGTTTATTTTTGACTGAGTCTCCTCTGATATGATGCAACTGTTATGAGTAGACTTCAACCAGTCATTGGAAAAGAGCTTCACACCTTCGCTTGAAATCCTGGTCAAAATGTTCTTAGTACTCAGTGCCTCATCTCTGGAAGCAGAACTAGGAGAGTGGTTCAAGGCAGGCAATTCTCAGTGAATGTCAGAAAAATGCATTTCTTTACGAAACTCTTTTGAGTGTGAAAGTATTCTCCTTCACCAGTTTTAAGTGACATATCCAGTAGCCTTTAAAGTGCCCACTTTCAGGGCAAAGGAGGGCTGCCATGCTGTGCCACTGGGGAAAAACGGAACCACGCTCACCAGCAGAAAGCTTTATGGATTATTTTCAATATGAAGTTTACATCTGAAGATGATGCAAGTAACTTTTTAGACTTTAAAGACTGATATACTCCAAACAAAATATATTAAATAAATGTATATATAAAGGACATTTTCATAAAACTGTCTTGAAAAGTATCATTCCTTTCAACATTGAGAGATGATGAAGTGTAGCAGAGGCTTCTAATAATTCATTTCATCCAGCTACTATTCAGCTGGTTAGCTCGAATCACAATTTAAATTTGAAAGAGATGGCAACAGAAAATTTTGAGAATAAATTGAATTAACACATTATGGATTACTCTAGCAAAAATCAAAATATTGCCATTGTAAATTTATTTACTTTATCTCTTTTTTTTTTAGACTCTTGGTTTACATAAACATGAAGCACAAGAGGTAGAACATTTCTATGAGGGAAAAGAATATATTTGGAAACTCTTGGGAATAATTGGAGGAATTCATGGTTTTTTTCTGATAGAAAAGTGTTTCTTTCTTTTGGTAACACCACATGACCAGGTAAAGCTTTGTAAAATTTATCCTTTAAAAAATCTCTTTTATTTTGAGATTTTACAGTGCACAAAATGTTAAAATTATTTTGGAACATAGTTATCATTTGTATGAGTTTAATGAAGCATTAAAAATAGCTTTCCAAAGTGTTCCTGCCAGACTGACCTTCAATTTCTGGTTTGCTTTGCCCTGTGGATTTTGTGTATTTCATGAATGTGCTCCATATATTTATAACTCAAGAACAAAACAGATAACTGAATGTGCTCTGTAAGCATACTTTCATGACTAGCACTGGAGGAAGTGTAGAGTGTGTATCCATAGGAAATAGTAATGACAGTTGTTTACTCTAGGCTCTGTTTGAAGAGGAGGAAGACGTAGATGTAAGCACAAGATATTTTAAAGAATGAGATCTTAAAATTTCCAAATACATTTTGACCCCACTCCCAGTGGATTTGAAAATCTAATATGTATGTTGCGGTCAATAGAACCCAGTCTTATATTAATAGTATCTCCTTGCTCACTGCCCTGCTTATAGTAATTTTATTACTTTATTTCAGTGGGGCTGGTGCCTGAAAATATGATTATGCACAAGGATATAATATAACACAAAGTGTGATGGCTCATTAAGTTTCTCAGCATGGGAGGGTGTCTTAATGTCACTTAAGAAGGCTAAGCCTTTGCTTGTTCTGTTTTACAGAGAGTGTTTAATGACTGGCCTGATTTAGATACATAGCAATGAGTCCCTATTCCCACTATCTTTGAGTCAACCATAAGAATATTATGTGAAATTAATAGAATGAGAATATTCTGATGATGGTGATATTTTGTTTGTTTGGTAAAAAGTAGTCCTTTATGTTACTTATATGAGGAGGAGGCTTTTATCATCATCACATAAATCTTTAAACATGTTCTACAGAGAACTAGATGAATTCTAAAATTTAATTTTTATATCCATCTCAGCCTCAAATTTTAATCTTCAGTTTTAAAGCAAAGTAAGTTTCATTAAACTATTACGGTTGTCACCGATTTATCTGATTCACTTTTCAGGTTTTATTTAACCAAATGAGCATTAGGAAATGTTGATACTAGCCAACAATCTTTTTCAATAGGTTTTGTTTTGCAAAAAATAGTTCTTATAAATGCTAAACTTTCACAAAAGGCTGAGAAAGACTGCACCTCTGTTCATTGGGTTTCAGAACTAATTGTAAAGCATCTTCATTCAGCAGGGCCTTTCTTTAGTTAATGGGCACTGGGGACATTCCCATGATCTTCCAGTGGAATCTGAATTAAATGAACATTCAGGCAGAGGCAAATCTACTTCAACCATACAGTTGGTAGGTTACCAATGTGACATACTTCCCTGATTTTATATCCTTCTTTCTCTGTTCTTGAAAAAATGAAGCAAATTAATGTAATAAATCAGTATTATTTTTCAATCTTTATTGATTTGTCCTTTATTACATGACATGATTGTCAGGAATCTCTAGATTTTGAAGTTTACAATGAGCTTTTACAGAGATTTCAAACACAGATTTTTACAATAACTTTTCTTAAGTGTGCATCATATTGATATAACAATACACTTCCTGTACTACCTTTTGTTGATAAAATTCTTGAAGATTTTGCTCCTCCCTTGTTTTTAAAAGATTATCATATGTAAGGGCAGACCGTCCCATGGGAAAAACTTCAGGATTTTCTGCAGTGACAGTTAAGCGCATAAATAGTGAACAGATGAAATCTTGGACTGTTCTTGGGCATTTTTCCGCAGATTGAAAGAGTAACATAAACAAGCTGGATATTGGGGAACGGTGCTTATCCATAAGAAGTTGCATAATTTTCTGTTGGTCTGTGGAGAGTAGCCAGGCAGATATATCTTTGCAAACTAAATTGACTCATACCTTTTAGCCTGTTTTCTCTTTTTCCACCAAATCTCTTCAGTTTATATGTCGTATCTAGATACATGGGTTCCTGGTTATTTAAATTAGAATCTCCAGAGATCTTCTATAATGTGAACTCCATTTTAATAAAGCAGTTGTGAATGGCAAGAGCCTCATGAGCCTCTGCTAATCCCTCAAACACAGTTGGGAAACTCTCAATGGAATGCAGAGCAAACAGACAAGTGAAGAATGTTTACTAATATGTGAGCCATGTCATCGTTTCCTGTTTATGATAATGAATGCACTCGTCTTTCCTCTCAGATGCAAGAGTCCCCTGAAGTTATGTATAGATCTCATGAACTAGCCTGGCTTAGCTAGTTTGTACAGGCGCAGCCAATTTTTCAGAGTCATGTGAGTAATAGTAAGACAAACACTGGTTGACTAAGAAAAGCTTATAAATCCTTCAGGTCAGTGATTAGTCTTGCAGTTTTGACTCAGAGTTCAAAGAAGTGGCATGTGAATAAATATTATAAGAGAAGTGGAACAATTACTGGAATTCATATGACTGGCTGCAATCATGGGAATTAAAGACTTTTATTTTTCCTTTAAAATGTAGAATTTAAAAACCAAATCCTTTCCCTTCCCTCCTCAGGCCTCTACAGCACATATCCCACATCACAACCAAGCTAATACCAGCCAAGAAACATATCCTGTTTTGCAGCCAGTACACACCTCTGCTATAGTTTTTGGAGTGGTGGCTGCTGCCCCTAACAAAGCACTCTTTCGTGCTGCTGTTGACTCTTCACTGGCTGCCATAATAGCTTTAATATGTTTTGGGGGGTTTTTTGGCCAAAAAAAAAAAAAGAAAAGAAAGTGGTTATAAATCCAGTTTTTCTAGTTTCAAACAAACAAGTTTTTTGGCTTATCTCTTCCTGACACAAATTTCTAATAATTTCTCCAGTCAGAAAGAAAAGCCCCAGGGAGGTAGGGGGAGAGAGAGATTCCTCATGGTCTCCCTTCTCTCCCTGGAGTTACAGTTTCTGTTAATTAAACATTAGGGTTGATGCATCAAAGTAACTCTCTAGGATAAGGACAAAGATACTGTCTCCTTCTTCACTTGAAATAAGGGTAAATTTCACTTATTGCAGTGGAGTGCACTCATGTGCTGCTATGCCCAGCCAGTGAAGCCTGATGCCGAGACAAAGCCCTGGCTAAAGGCCAAGAGGCTGTACCACCCTGAAGAAAAAAACCCCATATTTTGAAAGGGTGCGAAACCTAACTATGGTCATCTTTTTTAGTCTTGTGTTTTCACAGAGTAACTATAAAGAACATGAACTCCAAAAAGACTGGTGTTTACCCATTTTTCCTTGGAAATCCTATAGACACCTGCAGGAAACTACAGTCATCCAATCATTATAAAATGAAAAGATACAATTTTAATTATGATGTTCTTCTTAGCTCTGCATTTGGCTCAGATTTTTGTGTGTTCAAGCAGAAACATGATTTTCTTGGGTTACAACAGTGCTTATGAATGTCTGTCTTCCCACCTGAATTAGACTGTAGCCATTTCTGGGCAAGGGAGATTTCTTTTTCATGTGTTTCTGCACTACCAATCACACTGCCAGTGCTCAACAAATGATTCTAATGAGATCTATGCAAATAACAGCAACTACCTTTAATTCAAAAAGCTTGAACTTATTTGATATTTTCCTGTATTTATAGCAGCAGCTGGAATAGCCCCTTAACACTGATCCATTATCTTTGCTTTTAACTAGAGAAGCCCAGAAGATTCTGAGCCTGCTGAAGTTCCTCCAGAGAGTAAGGCGATCAGCAAAAAAAGTTAGTATCAATAAAAAGACTAGACAAGCAACAGGAAAAGCCTTAAGACCTAAGATGGAATTGAAAGTGTGAAGCTGGCTTTAGCTCTGTGTTTGCTATATGCTACCTCACTACATCTGATGACGCTTGGCTACATAATTAAATATCTTCTTAAAGACCTTTTCAGCTGCCAGCCCTGTAATTGTGAAGTTCATTAATCCTATACTGTCCATGCTTTAGTGTTTGTTTACTCACTGTTGCAAACCATTTTTCTAAAGCTGTTGCTTAAAGGGAAACATTCAAAATTTAATGCAAAACAGATTTTTATAATTGTAAACTTTGCTTGGGCTTTTATTTCTGAAGGTAGTAAAATGATTGTTTTTTTGGCTCACTATACTAATATAATTCTGCTTCCTTCTTCTCTTACGCGGTAAAGGAATAACCTTCTTAAACCAGTAATGATTTATTACATGTATGGAATTATTGGCTCGTGATGACTCTCAGTTTTAGGATAATCTGTTTTGTTCAGAGAGCTTCAAAGTAATTCTTATCTTCTCTGTTTTGTTGCTGCTTACTCAAAAAAAGAAAAAGGGGAAGATAGAGCATAAACCAAACTCTGCCTTTGACTGCAGTGGGGTGACCTTGGTGAATTTAGTAGATTTGTAGTCATTCAGCTGAAGGGATAGCATTTTAATTGAAATCAGTTTATTTACTATAATCAACACCCCTTTATTTTGTGATCTCAGATCTCAGGTCAGCAGTTCGATTTACTTAACAATGTAATTATCTTCTTCTAGGCTTCTAATATTCTTCTCTATTCTTGTGGACTTCATTTCCATTTCTGAGGCATTTGAAATCTGGATTTCCATTTTTTCAGTCTCACCTATCCAGCAGTACACAAACCAGTCCCAGTTTCAGTGTGATTACTAGTCCATCTTTAGATGTTTCCATTCTGTTCCATCATCACTACCTGCTAAGCACAAACAAATTTCTAGTGATCTCAATGTTATTTGTTAAAAATAACTAAATTTTGTCTATAACTATATTTGATCTAGTTTATCAGTAAAATTTTTTGTTTGGTTCTATTTTTTTCCTCATAGCTCAGTTTTACCTCTATATTAGAAATCAGTAAGTGAAACTACAGTAGGGAAGGGAGGATGGTTTTGTTTAGGATTTTTTGAGAATACATATTTTCAAAAGTTTATGTTGTTACGGTTCTTCTGAATAGCTAAACGCATAAACATACCTGGGTACCTTGATACTGAGCTAAACTTTTAGGTGTTTTTTTCCCAAAATGGAATGGAATCTGCAGCTCTAAGACGGAAGCCTGACATCTCCAGAAATGCCAGACTTCACTGTAAACACATGTCAAGTAGGACTGTGAGAGGAGTCAGTCACCTTAGGTAGCCAGTGAGTAACTCAGAAAGCAAGAAGCTACTGGAAGAAAAAGATCTATGACTTCTCACTGGCCCTCTCCTCATTTATCCATGCTTGTTCTATCAATATTTGAAAAGATCAAACAGTAGCATTTTATATTTGGTATACTCAGTGAGAAGTTACATTAACTATAGATATTTTTGGTGTATGAGTAATGAAAACATTGGAAAAAAGATCTATGTATGGATAAATGTTTGCTTTAAACTCATTCAAAGCTTAAAAACCATAATCTATGGTAGGAGTCCTGCACCCTTTAGCTTTATGAAAATTATGGAATAGAATTTGCTATGAGTCCCGATCCCCTATTAAAGCAGAGAAAATTATCAAATATAAATGCAGGATTTTTTAAGAAGAAGAGGCTTTGTAGAAATAGTCAGGGTAATAAGCTAGCAGTTAATAGTTACTGTTGCAGCAATGCAGTGAGATGATTGCTAGTAAAAAAGTTGCTTTAAAATAGGCTGAAAGTACATTAAGATAAACATTCAGATTTGGTTACATATGCATCTTCTTAACTTTCAGTCAAGTAAGTTCACAAAGCTTACATTTGCAATTGTTCCACAATTTTAACCTGATCCCTGTGTTATACTATAGACAACAGGCTGGAGTGAGTTCCCGTAATTATGGTACATCTTCTTCAACATCAGATACTTGAATAAACCAGACTAATAACATCTCAGGGCAGGCCATGATTTCGTCCTCTCCAGTGCTTATTACAACTCACAAACTTAATGTCGTGCAGCAATCTATTATTTCTATGTAACTCATGCTCTGCACTATTGATTATAAACTGCCCATACTGTTTAGAAAGAACTGTGCAAACTGGGGACATCCACGTCTGGCTCTGTAAGCTGGCAGGAAAACCTCACAAGCCTGCCAATTGTTCTGAACCCGCAGAGCTCCCAGGCAACTAGGGAGGATTTTCTGAATACAGTTGTTAGGCTTTTATGTGCTGTGTGTGTTTTTTATAATAGTCTGAAGACTTCAGTTCTAGCCAGTTTCTGTAAGAAAAACATCTCCCCCATCACTATAAAATGGTCATCTCTGAAGAAACATTACTCAAGTGAAACCTCGTAATAACTATATTCAGACAGTTCTGTGCGGCTCCACGTTAGCTCCATAGACTGTCGTATTATATCTGTGTGGGGCCAACAAAAGTCAGGAAAATACATGATGTTTAGGGCCCAAATCATGACCCTGCTTCTTCAGGCATAAAAGCAACCCTTTGCAGAGTGTTCTGTCCATAGTCTGTAGAGCGAAGCTGGATGGGTTTCCTGAGAAGCATTAGGAGGTCCTGCTTGTAAGATTGCAGATAAAATGGATGGAACAAAGTACAGGATAGGGGAGCCAATTATACGTTGCTAAGCCTAGACATTGAGCTTATGTATGGAGCCTCACTGCTACGTGAGATAAAATCCCTCCCCTGAATCTGTTCAGCATGCTACATGGCTGGCTGGGTTACAGGCTGGACGGAGAGGCTGTCCCTAATTCCCTAGCTTGATTTCAGTATTTTTGTCACTAGTAGCACCTTTCCTCACATGTCAGATGCCTGATTGTGAACATCCGATGTACTGTTCCACACTAAACCAAGGTCACCGACCAATATGGGAAAGAAAAACAGCCATCTGCATCCACAAGTGATGCTGCAGACAGGAGTGCTATGAGCATAACGGCCATTAATTGATTGGAACAAAAGTTGGAAATGAGCATGTGGTAACGCTGTGCTAATAGTGATACTCTGAGGCTTTTTGCCTTTCATCTCTATCTTTCGCTGTAATACAGTCTCATAAAAAACAGACCCTGAAGATATTACTCATGTAATTTAAAAATTGAATGTTTTACAGTGTTACAGTCAGCTCCATGAGACCACATATTCTTCTTCACTATATCTGTGCAATTTTGTGAGCGATGGTGGAAAAACTTCCGTCTTTTAAAGAAAAAAAAAATAACATCTAGGAAAACTTGTGTGAATTTCAGCAACCAAAGAAAGATTAATGGAAACCCTTAGGACCTACTATGAGACTGGACTCAAACCTAATTCTAATTTTTTGTCTAATAGTTGACCTAGTAAAAATAAGGAAGCCACTTTCTGGTATTTGCATCTCTGAATTATTCTACAACCTACTTTTTTGTTTCAAATGTATTGAAGGAGGTGTAACAACAAGGACAAAACAGATAAACACTATTGTCCTCTGATTATTATGACTTTTCGTAATGTTATATGTGAAGTCACCAAAAAACCAAATAATTTCTAACATAGCAAAAATTACAGTATCTGTTTGTGTCAAAACTTCTGGGCTTTTTTTGTTGTTTGTTTTTTTTTGTTTGTTTTTTCCTAGGTAAGAAAATTAGCTTGTTAGCAATAATGGTTCTGGTGGGTGACAGTCTTCACAATTTTGCTGATGGCTTGGTAATAGGAGCAGCATTCTCGTCCTCAACAGAAACAGGTGTGACAACGACTATTGCTATTTTATGCCATGAAATTCCTCATGAAATGGGTAAGAAATACATACGTGTATTTTTCTTGATTTGCCTTGTAGTTCCAGGTTTTCCAAGGGATTCTTTCCTGCATGACTTTAGTGGGAATTCTTTTTGCTTATAGCATCGTGAACTATAACATTAATGTGTGAGAGGGATACATAAGTGCCATCAGGTCCAAGTGGCCCTTTATTCTCATGTGTACAGACACAAAAAATAGTAAGCTGTGAGCAAGAGCCTCGTGTGCCTGGCACAAGGGGCTATCCCAGAGTTTTAATATGCAGCAGAGCCATTTAACAAGATATCCCTCATGCTACCCTCATTCCTGCTGCTAATCAAGAATAACAAGATAACAAAAAAAAGATATATGACCCATTTTACCAGCAGGCAGGACAGGAAGATTGTTCTATTGAACATTGTCCTCAATTATCTCCTTGAGGTGAATCTTTCAGTGTGGATGAAGTTGTTCCTGACATTGTGTTGAGGAACATACATACGCTGGCAAGTTTGAGATGAGAACTGTGGATTCTCATTTCTGTTCTTAAATGACTGGAGATTTCATGTGCTGTCTATGTAGAAAACTTCCCCATACAAAAAGGTGGGATGGGGAATTGCTGTAAAACTGGTAACTCTTGTTTGCACAGCAAAGAAATTACCAAAATCCTGAACAGCTAACTCCAAAGACAGACCTTCTTAATTCTGGGGCAGTAGTGCCCCAGTGTCAAAGGGGCATTTCTACACTCACAGAGGAGAATTTTCATAATCTTTTACTGTGGACCTGTTATGAAATAGTTTATTTTAGAAGAAAAATCTGTGATGCAATTGTGATGTACAATTTACCAAAGTCAATTAGGTCTGAAATCAATGGAATTAAATTCAAACCGGAATCAGACTGGCGTAGTTTTTTCTGACTTACAGCACCTGTAAAACACTCAGAGACCGTGCTGCAAATATCCTCACATGATTTGAACTGGCAAGTTCCCAATCGAGAAAGATTTAGAAACTCTGGGAAAGCATGTGACTTCACTTTTGCATGTATCCAAGTTGGAAATGTCACGGAACATCGAGAACTAACAGAAAGCCACTCCTGTATACTGTATGCTATCTTTAGGAACAGCTAAACAAATGCAAGTCAATATGGGGTTTTTGCTTTTGTTTTTTTTCTCACAGGATGAGTTTAGAACTAATTCTACAGAAATCTAAGGGCAGGCCTCCATCATTCACCATCTTTGTGCATATCTTAATTCTTTTCCTTCATGTTTTATTACCAAGAGTCTTACAAATACATTTATCAGCTAAATCATAAATTTTCTGTCTTTTTCTCTATGCAGGAGATTTTGCTGTGCTGCTAAGTACAGGGCTCCCCACGAAGATTGCAATTTTGATGAATTTCATAAGTGCACTAACGGCATTCTTAGGACTTTATATTGGCCTTTCTGTATCAACTGATCCTTGCATTCAAAACTGGATTTTTACTGTTACAGCTGGAATGTTCTTGTATTTATCTTTAGCAGAAATGGTGAGAACTCTGGTCTATTGTTATATTTTCCTTTTAACATAGCCACATCATAGATGAGCATCAGACATAAGCAGGTGGATTAACTTGGAGGGAAAAAGCATGTCATCTGCCCTGTGTGTTTACAGTGCTTAGAACAGTAGTCTGGTTTTGTTTGGTGTCACTGCTATGATGGGTGTAATTACTAATGAAGGATGAAATAAAGGCTATTAAGAGAGCAACATATGAGACAGGCATAAAGGGCTTTTAAAGGGGGAAAGGTAAACAATACAGTTCTAGGCCTGAAAGAGTTACTTGGTATAACGAGCATTTGGACCGGCAGAGTTTTTTAAAATCTTGAAGCAGTTGCTTACTTTTTTCTTTTTACTCCACTTTTCTTTATCTATTTTTCACACATGGGTTCAACATGATTTTGCTGTTTCTGAACTAAAATGCAAGGTGCTTATCCTGTGCTCTTCCTGGCCAGCCTTTCTTTCTCAGAGAGGTTTAGATGAGCCTCTAAGCAATTCAAAACCCATCAGATTGCCTCAACTTTTTCATATTTGCCCAACATTTTTCATACTCACATTTCAATAGTAACGATCTGACTACAGAAAAATAAAGTGTGAAGATACACATTAGGAGGAAGGTCTAAGGACTGTGGAAGAATGCAGTGGAATCGTAACTCAGGCAGATCTCTCAGGCCACATTATTTATTGAAGAGATGGCTAACTATTACACTTGTAACAATGCAGAACTTAATTACCTTGCCAGCTTATTTTAAGTATCACATGGCTCTTTAACCAATGTGCTTTAATGTAAAGTTGCTTGCAAGCTTGTGAAAAAAGACTGAATATTTTGAGTAATTAGATCAAGAGGTGGGAAAAAAAGAGGTCTGTCTCTTCATAAATTATTACTGTGTTTTTCCCAAGCCTGGCTGTCTCTCTGTTGTGTTCACTACCACCCCCCACCTCATGCCTGAGATACTGTTCACCAGGTTCAAGCATAATACTTGAAACCTGATATGTATTATAACCTATTTGATAATTTAGTTGTAATAATTGACCTTAGATCTTGGTTGAATATTAGTCTATTTAATTTTACTACTGTAACAAAAGTAAAATGAACATAAAGTGCTCCCAAGCGCTTATGAGGGAACTGCCTGAGGACTGGGGATGTGTCAATAGTCCTGACTGATGTGGTAAATAAGAGACAAGATCACTGTGTACCAAGTTGCGTCTTGTTCTGACACGCAGAAATTTGGAAGTGAGGCTGCCTACCTACGCAATAGGTATGGTTTTACTAATGTGGCTGAGAATGGTTTAGGCGTATTTTTCCTTCAGTGTAGGATCATCATCCATGAGGGATCCACAAGCTCCCAGAACAACACCACGTTTTTCCCAGAGTCTTCAAATCAATGTGCCAGCTGTAAATCCTGAGAGATGACACAGTTCCAGCCAGAGACAGGGACTTGTATTCCCTTGTTCTCAGCTTGTCACCATATTCTTGATGTGAAGAGGAGAAAGAAAGGAGAGAGAGGGGAAGATATTATTTCTCTCACCTCCTTTTTATTAACAGGGATTCCAGTCAGCCTTTCTCTGCATTTTGTCAAAAGAATTGCCATCGGGTTGCTCACCTATATTTGTCAGAAGTGCAAGTGTTGAATATCACAGGGATTATTTTATTTAAACAAATATTCCTTTAGCACTGCAGGAATCTATAGATCTGAAAAGTTTTGTATGTTTGCAGAGTACATCTCAAGAGAAAATCAGCCATGCTTTATGTATTTTTCAACTTTCTGCACAGAAATAACTTTTATTCTCTGCTGCATTCTCATCTGCAAATAGCGTTCCTGCCAATTAGGTGCAAACGCTTCATGGTGTAAAAAGCTTAGCTACAATTTTCAATACTTGTTTTATGGGCTTTCACATTTTCTTGTGCTTGTCAGAGCAGCAGATAGACAAATAAGCAAGCAGCAGTTAAATAAGACTGAGCAACCTCACTGGTTGCTGCATTGAGGACCATTGAGGAGTAGGAGGTGGAGGTTCGTTGGCAGGACAGCACTGTGAGACTGCCGCCAGTTAAGGTTGTATAAAACTACTTCTGTGGTTAATTAAAGGTTTTACATTTCTACAAACAGCATTCTAGCTCCATTAACAAGAAGGGCAGGCTAATCATTTTAAAAATCTGAGGAAAAGGACAAAAGATAAAATCATTTATATCCTTCATCATTTTTCCCCAAGGAATTCTGCAAAACTTCATCTTCCCAGTAACTGGGGAAGGTGGAAGGGAGGGGTATTTTGTCTTGGAAATGTGTATGCACACGTGTAATATTGCAACGCAAATTTTTTGTTGCTTCAAGGTATGTGTGTGAGTAAAAATCTGTAATATTGTGGGTTTAGTTGTTTAACCAAAATTAAATCCCCTGAAAACTAGCTTTTTGTGAGCAATATAGGGAGATATTTTGTACGTGATATCTGTTTAGAGGTCATAAGTATAATCATAACTTTGCAGTGTCTCCAAAGATCCTTTCATTAATAACATACCTTTTCTTTAACATACCTTTAATCTGAATTGAAACTTGAGACACCGTTATATGGAACGGAGCAGACCAACTCACTCCTAATGAACTGTTTCTTTGACAAAACGTGTCCCCTTTTCCTCTTGGGAAACAAACTTGAAAATCCTGTATCAGCCTCTTAAATGAGTATCTATGAAGTAATCATTGGGATAAATATTTATGAAATCCCATGCATTGTATTAAACCCCAAGGACTGGGATGTCATTTCTGAGTGATCGTACAGATCATATTGGTTTATTGTGTTCCTGACCAGAAAGACTTGCTGTCTAATTTGAAAGGAGGGAGATAGAAGCAAGAAAGACAATAAGGATATCAAGAAATAGGAGCTAGCCAACCACTGCCTGAGGCAACTAACTGACATTTCCTCCAACTAACATTGAAAATCTTTCAGATTTTGTAGATAAAGGAGTACTTTTTAAGTGATTTATTGGGCTGTTGCAGTGCAGCTGTTGTGCCATATATGCCCCAGCTTGGTAGAACTCTTTTTTAGTCAGCACAGGGTTGAGAACCCCTCACGCTTTCTCTCAGCATGCTGCTTCCTAATTCTTTATATCTTTTGTGTGCTCACGATGAAAACATGAGCTGGAGTGGGAATAGATTAGTCCCTTGATTAACAGTAACTCTTTTGCCTCCAACAGACTTCAAGCATTAGTAAGTCTGATGGCATCCAACAGCTTGGATGTGGTGCTATCTTCCCTTAATTTCTGAAGTGTTTTGCATCTGCCAGTTGAATAGGCTTATGCTTCCCAAACAACAAGCTTTTCTCTGCTGTACCACAGACATTTGTGTATAGGCGAGTTCAGAGAGAGTCAGGGACTGTGACATATCTCATACTGTGTCAGCAATCAGCTTTTATTTCCGAAGAGATATACAGGGACGTCACACTAGGTAATGCTATAGAAACGTGCGGTGCGCTTGATAACATGCACATAGGCCAGGTGGAGGGAGCAGAGATCTGCACTGGACATAGGAAGGATGCTACCTGCTGAGAATTCCTTTTTTAAAACTTTCTTAGGAACTTACTGTGCATGTGCGTAACCCATAAATTGGCACTGACGGCGATAAGAGAAAATACCAGCTTTTGCAGTGGGGAGGAGAAAAAGTTTCCTATTTAGAGAACTTGTTCAGTCATGGAAGAGGACAAAATAGACTGATTATAAGTATAAATTAGAAAGAGCAAAGATCTAGACTGGAAGCCTGG
This sequence comes from Anarhynchus alexandrinus, assembly GCA_008711295.1. Lineage (NCBI taxonomy): Eukaryota > Metazoa > Chordata > Aves > Charadriiformes > Charadriidae > Anarhynchus > Anarhynchus alexandrinus. The sequence goes on along the minus strand of VUYV01000012.1, from coordinate 4,066,694 downwards.
ATTCAGGCCTAGGTCTTAATTAACAGTTTACTTATGTACAAAACAAAAACCACGTGGAGCAAACACTTACAAGCTGTCAGTTCAGATTTTGATTTACATCAGCTTTGAGGTGTTTACATTGGCTTTAGATTAAATGTTTCTGATGATCCTTAAATACAAATTAAATATAACTACATGAGTTCCTAAGATGCGAATTTCTACCATAATTTAAACCACTGCCTGGTTGTTCCGAAGATCCAGGACCTTTGGGTTTGCCTGTTATTTTTATGCAGAACTTCAAAGTGGTGGCAGATTTTTCACTATAGTTTTCTTTTGGGCCCGTGCCAACTTCCCGAGAAAGAAGAGTGCAGGAGAAGCAGAGCCAGAGACCCCCCTCTGCCATAGGGAAGGCCAAGCAGAGCAAATAGATGTACACATACCCTGTTAGCCGCCTCGGTCGGCACCACTCCACTGTCTCCCAGTGGCTGATGCTGTTAGAGCTCCTGTGAGGAGGCTCTAAAGAGCAGAGGGAATAAGTAGCTTCATTCAAGCGCAGGCTGGGAGTGGAGCAGCCAGGCAACGTGATGTGAGGGTGCTGGGACCACTCGCTCTTGTGTTGATGTTCACAACAAATAGACCAAAAAACCCAACCAAAACCAAAGGTCAGTGCCAGCCCACTGCTCTATATTTATTTGCAAAGTTGGTGTGAAAATATCAGCGGTCATCACTGTCTCCCCTGGTGTCTGTAACACAGAAAGCATAAATACTAAGAGAGTCTCAGCCTGAGGCATCATTTTCACAGGCTCTGTTGAGACATACATTTTGTGTAAAACTTTGATAAAAGAGACCATGTAGGGTGGAAGGTCAAAGTGAGTAGCTTTTAATATGATTATAAACAGCTGCTGCTCCTCTACTTGATTTAAGACTCACAGAGAAAAATATTAGGTGTATTTTTTTTCAAGCGTATTTAAAAAATCCTGTTTTCTACTTGCATGTTTACTAAAGCCCAAGTAAATAGGAGTGTTGCCAATTATTTCAGTAAGAGCAGAATTGACCCTATATATAGTACTGAAACAAAAAACCTCAAACTAGTTTATTCCCACAAAAGGGAATCACTAGTTTTACTAAATAAGCATTTCCTTACAGACAGCTGTATAAAATTACTAAAAACTATTGAGAAGTTAACAAATTTTGGAATCTTATTTATAATTCTTGTTGGTGCTGGTAAAAGAACCAAAGTGGGTAGAATTTTACTAATTTGACTTTTTCACTGTCAAGATCTGTGTTGTTACAATGTACAGAACATACTACAGATTAATAGCTATATTCAGAAACCGAGCATTTTAAAAGTCTTTTTTAATGAAGTTTGTCTTGTTTTCCCATAAGACTTTTTTTCCCAGAGATGAATATATCTGGCTCTCATTCTGGTGTCTTATTCTTTTTTTAGCTTCCTGAAATGACTCATATTCAGACACGGCGACCCTGGTTGATGTTTCTCCTACAGAACCTTGGATTACTATTAGGCTGGCTTTGCCTCTTACTTTTGGCTATATATGAACAGAAAATTAAAATATAAGTTTTCTGTTGGAAATCTTGAAGTACCACTTGTGACAGTGGATAGCATTATTCACAATTTTGTCATGTCTGCTATAGTGATATATAAATTAAGTTGCTGGGATTTTTATATCTGAACAGTAGATAACTATTTCACTTTATTAACTTATTGTTCAGATTTTGTAATTTTTTTTTTTTGTAAACATGAATGTTTAGAATTATGTTTTATTTGTTATTGAGTTTACCAGATCCCATGCTCAAACTCACAGGAGCTTTTCATTAGTTTTTATTGAGACTGTTCTAGTTGAATGCTCTAAGTGATCTCTGCCAGTCACTGATTGAAGAAAAGAATAAAATACTTTTATATGCAATAATTAAAGTGGACTAACTGTAGTTGAATAATTTGAAGCAGAAAAGTTTTTTGCCTCTTAGTACAAAGAATAAATGTATTTCTATGAAACAAAAAACTATAGGAAAACTAAACTGTTAAATGGCATACAGCAATCTCATTATAATATCTGCAATATCTACTTTGTCAATATAAAGATCCTCAATAGTGACTGCACCACCGTGGCAGGTAAAAAATGACAAGTGTAAATGTTGAAGTTTATGATCTAGAAATCTGAGTGCCCTTTTCCAACTGTAAGATAGTTTCTTGTACACGTTATGGAATCTGTGACAGTCAAGCATTGGACTATGGTAACTGTCAGAGTAACAACCTTCTGCATTATCCCACCTCTGATGGTTGCTAATAGCAAATGCTTATGAATTATTATAAGAAATATGTTTAAATAATTTTTCCCTGACAACCCGTCCAGGCTCCTCAAATCAAGGGGTTCCTTGAGCCAGATGTTGCTTCTGAGCCATCGTGTTTAATAAACACCAACAGTGCCTTCCCGTCAGCAATTAGCTTATTCATACACATGCGATGTGCATTGTGGAAAGAGCTTTTTCAATTGTCTAAAGTGCATGTAGCTGTGCTCTCGCAGGGCCTCACTGCAACTCCTTCCATCTTGAGGGATTTTTGTGTAATTAGTTCTCTTGATTTCAAGGGAATTCTGCATAAGTTGAGATGACTCATTTAATTTGGTACTGCAGAATCAAGCCTGAAACAAATATACAAATTCTGCCCTGATTCTGAGGTGCTGAGCAACTTCCAGGAGGTACCAAGCCACACTCAATTGTACAATTTCTGCTACTTACACGCTATCAGGTTTTGGTGTAAGGACTCCCCTGTACCTAGTTTATATTTTTGCGTGAGAATTGAGATGCATTCTTTCTCCCTCCCCTGATGAACTGTGGAAACATGGAGAGCAAGTTACAGAATGAACATATATTCTTTATGCAGCAAGTGGTTGGGTTTTTTTTTAGCTTGTCTTAACTCAAGCTTGAAATATGGCTACATTATGACACAATATGATTGTCTCACAATGTGTCTTGTGTTTATTTGACAGCTCCTAGTGAAGGTACAATTATTCTCATATTACAGAGGGAAACAGTCTACTCTCTTAGAGCACTGTCAGTTCCCAAGGGCATCAGGGGCACCATGCTACCTTATCATCAAAATTTAAAGTGAAAATAATTACTAATTGTGTTGTTTATAATAGTGCAGATTCATGGGCATGTGGACCCCTAGTCATCCACAAATTACCCTTAGGAAAAACACTTAAAGATAGTTTTAAAAGTAGATATGCACTCATTTTCAGCGCCTGCTAGTTATGAGAATCCATAGCAAATACCCCAGTGCACATCTCAATGTACATCTAGGCATTTACATACCTTCAGAAACCCTGTCCCAAACAATTTATCCAAGAAGTCTCTATCTGACTAGGGAAATGAACGGAGCTGTTTTAAGTCCCAAAGTAAAATCCTAGCTTGTTTTATTTAGGTGTGCAAATATTATGACTGCTTTTTTCTGTTGGTTTAACTTTGAAAGATGAGCTGAGAAGCCATGACTGATGCTTTTCTTTTCAAAGTTTACATTTTTCAGGAGTTTGTCCTTGCTTTTAGTAAGGTAATATTTTTTAAAAGGGGTTTCATCTGTTTGTATTGGCACCGAGTCACTCCATGACCTTCATCTGTGACAGTCAATTCAAGCAATAGCAGGACACCACTGGACGTAAGCAAAATCTATTCTTGTATCAGATGGTGCAAATGAATATTGGAAACATTTGTTATTTGAAAAGCAGAGCTGCTGTAGTTTGAATGTTTATGTATGCTTAATGTTCAGTACTGCAGAAAACAAGATTACCAACATGATCATGTTTCAGCAATATTATTGTATTCTGCTATATTTTTCTACTATTTATTAATGTGTGTGAAAGAGGGCAAGTAATTTCTGGCAGCATCTACTTTAAAGTTGCATGAGCACAGGTTCACACCCTGACATGATCTGTGAACATATTGCATCCGTATCTGTTCAAAAAATGCCATCTTTTGGCTATATATATATTTATCAGGATTCTTGATCACATTTAACAACCAAATATATTTATACAGCTTCCACAGATATGTTGATCAGAATGCCAGTTAGTCCTTATTTCTGCCACAGAGCTCAGATGTTTTTGTGGTATATGCCAGTAAGTGAGCAGTTTGGTCACCGTTTTGCCCTACTGTCAAGTCTGAACACCTGAAGTCTTGTTACTGTACAAAAGTTTTAATTCCTATACCTGTGAGACAACTTATCTCACTACTTAAAGTTGGTGCCTCTGCTGTAATTCTCTTGACATCAGTATCTTTAAAAACATACTGAAGGAGCATTACCACACATAAAACAAGACTAGACTATATATTAGGAACAATGCATCATACAGAGGGCTGCAAACTATTCCTACAGGTCATTGAATTAGAAAACTAAATCAGTTTAAACCCAAAGAGATCCACCTGCAGGATTCATCTGTTTTATCAATGTTCTCTGAAGAGCCCAAGAAAAAGGATAGAAGAACGTGCGCCCTTACAAAAGAGAAGGTGGTGCACAAGTATTCTTATGATGCATTCTCTTTTTGTTTGTTTTAAATTCTTTAGAGTTTATTCATACAGATTTCAAACAAGGCTCTATTTAAAGCCAGGTATTTCTTTCTGTTCCTCCAAACCTAACAGACAGAGAGCATAATATGCCAATGTTTTCATTGAGTCAAATCCTGAGTAAGGACTGCAGAACTTCATCACTTGCAGCCCTTAAATCATGACTGGGTATCTCTCTAAGAGGTATGCAATTACTCAAACAGATGTTATGCGCTTGATGGAGAGATTACTTGGTGAGGTTTTACAGCCTGTCAGGCAGTTCTGACTAGATAATCATAATGTTCCTTTGAAACCCTAAAATACATGAATCTATAGATATGGGAATTTTTCTGGAAGAAGCTGGTTAGTATTTCTCTCTTTCATCTATTCTTAGTTTTCAGGCACTCTCAAGATAAAAAAAAAATAGAAAATATCTTGCTTTCCTACACAGAAAATGAGAGAGAAGCGGAAAGGTTGAAAGAATTTGTTTGCTATGGTATTTTTTCCTGGAAGTTAAATGGCAAAGGGCCTCATAAAAAATACTTCCAATTCCAAACTACCAGGGCTCCTAAGCGTAAGAGAGCTGACCTTGTACCTCTCTTTTCTGTATATGTTACACATTACCCAGTGACTTCTAAGATAAATAGCACCTTCTTTGCAGCCAGCTATGCTAATGCCCTTAGAAGTTTCTGGAGCTCATCTGCATGTTTTAAATACTGCCATCTATTCCTTCACTGTATTTTATGCTTTAGGCTTGAATGTGGCATTTCTCCAGAGACAAAAAATGCCTTTTTCATATAAGAACACATGGTTAGTTTTGATATATATATTTGCACTGGTTTTCTTTCACCTTGCCATTGCATTTGAGAAAGCATATTATCATTGTAACAATTTTTAGCCTGCAGCTAGAAACCAAAACCAGGTTTATATCAAAGTGAGGATTAGGGCTGATAATTTTATGATAAGGGCATACTTTATCAATGTTGTTAGCTTTTCTTGCTTTACTGTAACCTTTTGTCAAGTCTTCCTCTCATCTTAAAAATAAGCTGCCTTTATTGTGAGTGTAGCCATGGGATATATTTTCTGTGACTACAGAAAATACAAGAGGTAGCTACACAATGGTTTTAATCAAAACAAAAAGTCCTGCAATTTATTTTACTAGCCCCACCTTTACTAGACCCACCATTCTCCCCAAAAGAAGAAAAAAATCCACCCGTGGAGCTGTTGCTCTGGGTCACGTAGGAGAATGTAAGAAGTGCCTTCTTCCTTTTATGTCTCTGAAAACAGGACGGAGCACAATGGGAGACCCTCCCTGCGTAGACTTCTGGTTGCATTGAAGTCACTGCCAAGCTCCCACCGGCGGCAGCACAGAAGAGCATCCTGGTGCGGGGGGTGCGGGCATCGCAGAGGGCTGGTGCCTCTCCCCTTTGCAGATGTGACAGGAGACAGAGCAGGCAGGGGGACTGCAGAGAGGCGCACTGCAGTGCAGCGCTTCAGCAGTTGTAGCAGAAGAATCAAAGGTTTTATAGCTGCCTCTGTATCGTCCTGCAGGAGCTCACTTCAGGGCAAATTCTCAGATGGTTCATGTTGTCTTGGCTCTGGACGTGAAGGATACGGTGGAAGTGATCTGGCTGATAACCCTGTGAGTGCGGCTCCCGCAGTGCAATAATCCACAGGACCCCATGGGTCAGGGTGACCCAAGGGAATGCCACTTCTCTGCAGAGGAACCTCCCACAATACTCTCATAAATAAAGGGCAAGGTCTGTACCCATGACCAGGATGGTCCACCTCCGCATTACGTCTGCAGGGCACTCAAACGGAGCATGGTGTGATGGTCCCTCCTGCTCTGACATTGCCAGAGAGCATTAAACACAGGATTACCTGGCAACCTAAATCTGCCTAGCAACCATTTACATGTTGGCCCAAGATAATACTGACCAACCACTGATCTAGTACTATACACGTGTCCATATGTGACATAATTTTGTCCTGCTGAAGCTGGCTTGGGAACCCTGCCTCATCCTTTTCCCAGGCGCCAGCAGAAACTAGATTGACCTATCCCAGAGAGATGGCAAGAGGTACGCATAGGGTAATAGACCAGTCAGTTATTATGACACACTCCAGTCTTAATTTAAGGTCATGCCAAATTCTGCTGTCTCTCCATGGACTCTCATACTGCAAGGAGGGAACCAGGACTATGTCTGCACTGGTCTGTTAGGTCGCTGCCCAGGCTGTCCTCACCAGGGTACATGGTGGGCAATCAGCAGCCTCAGGCCTGACAATTGTTTCAGAGTATCCCAGGTGTCCCTGTCATTGCATACCAGATATGGCATCCACCAGCACACCACCTCACATGAAAACTCTTTTTGACTTTTCTGGCAAGGACTTTCTAGCATTTCTCCTGCCACCTGCTTGTCTGCACTGTGCAAGTATCATAACCCATATGGTATGGGCTTCTACCTGTTCTCTTCCACCATCCATACTGATGGTTTGGAGCAATGTGTTGCAACTGTTTGTGACGTCTGATTTTCAGAAAGGGCAACAGAGCAATGGAAATTTCACTGAGAACTACACAGAAAGAGATACTATTATCTACACTGTGGTACCACCAATTTGACTCTTCTCATTTGAGAGACGCTGCTATGAGTACTGAACACGAATGCAAGTCAGTCATTCTTTTGTATTTCATGCTGAAGTGTGTTGATGTTGTCTTGGTGGTCTTGGGTAGTTTTATCACTAGCAACTGGTAGTGTGTCCTAACTTTGGGTCTTCAAAGGCCATCTTCGTGTTCCTGTGCAAAGGTTAAGTATGAGCTGTGGAGTAAGAGTACACCTACTTTCTGGCTGCCATCCCAATCCAGCAGTGGGTGGATATTGCACTTAAGTATACAAACAAAAGTCATCTATATACACGGTACAGCAGCTCAGTAATGAGTAGCTGTAATTATCAGCAAGTTTAGAAAGGCGTAAGTGGACAATATACATTTGGTGGTTTAGTATGCCCAGGAGACCACAGCAGCATTCAGAAAACACAACATCCACAACGGAGCTATAGCCATGAATGCAATTCTTTTCCCAGGTACCATCCACATGAGAAGTCCCATGAATATTAGAACCATGCTGTCACACTCCAGGACCTCACTGATGGTAATTTTTTTGTGCACTTTGCCTAAGGCTTCAGAGGAAAAGATGCAATGCAGAATAAGGCTTCTTCTGTAATTTGGTAAAGAAATGAATAGGAGTGACAATGTACTCCAAATTGCACAGTGATTCATCATTCTGCACGAATGCAAAGCATCTCCCTTTCCATTTCGAGACAAACAGGACAAAACAGATACATAACAGGAACGCCAGAACAAGAAAGTGTCCGGGAGAAAGTTCTTGTAGGTGACTGTGTAAATGCCAAAACAAACAACAAATATGTAAAATATATTACCCTCTCCTCATTGTAGTTCATTCTCATTGGTAAACACAAACCCCACGCAACTCTCTGCAAATGTTGCTGGAAAATATTGTGTCTAAGGAGTTGAGCTTTAACACTGGAAATAGTTTAAATATTACAAAACATATGGCTTAATAACTCTTAAACTTGAGACATGCATTGAAAATAAGATCCATATGTTCATAGCCATATATTTTGGAAAATACATATTCATAGTTGATGAAATTGGTATAATTTCGTGAGCAGGATTTCAATTCCATCTCAAATGATGAAAAGGAAAAAAGCTTATGAGAGCATAGTCCATTTTCTATCATTTCCTACTACCATAAAAACTACTTTTTAATTTGGCTTTTTGTACTTGCAATTAGCAAGAATATGCTATTTGTCTAGACAGCAGAGTAGCTGACTGTCTGGCATAGTTTTTCTGGCATTATTAGGGTGGACAAAGAAAGCACATGACTATTTGTTGTAAATTCTTTTCTCGCATGTAATATTTTAATATGCCATCAAAATTCTTAGGTCAGATTGCATTTAATTAACCCTCTATTCTCGACCTTGATTCTCCTTCATGGAGCTGTGTTTTTTAGAAGTAATTATTAGGTACTTCACTTGAATGAAGTGGGGGTTTTTGTTTCCTTCCCTTGCTCTCCTTTCATTTCTCCCCCAATATAATTTCTGCTATGTATTAAATTTCAGTATTGGTGGAGAAAAACTAATTTGTCAGAAGATCTTTTTCCAGATATTTCATAATTATAGCGTATGTTGGATCATAGGCAAGAGGGACCTCAGAAAGGATGGTCTGAATTTTAAGGAAGCATAACTAGAGCAAGAGCAGTTCCCACCCACTTTTTGTTGGTATAAGAAAGCATACTCCATCTTTAAAGAAAAAAAGAAAAATGCCACAAAACAACAAAAGATTTAAATGGCATGGTGCAAATACCAACACCGGTATTCCCCAGTCAGTTTACACCAGAGTGCAAGTGATCAGATCTCCTACACTTTTTCAATCACTCTTTTCTGGAGTTACTGCTTCCCAGCTGAGACATATTAGCTGACACTGGGCATGTGCCTAATGTTTTGCAAATTCTCAGTAAAACAATTGCTAACCACTTTCACTTCTACAGCCTACTAGTATTACATACGAAGACACAGAAAAACGCCTTCTAATAATGGATAGCAATTTGATTGAGGCAATATAAACTGAAAATTCCTGATGACTTGAGGCAGATACTAATGAACTTGCAATAAGCTCTTAACGTTTACAGTTCTGGTATGAATGTAAACCATAGCCTTAACAAGAGTCACCTTTGATTCTTTTGTATCTATGTCATACGAGACATATTTCATACCTTCCCCTCTTCCTCCAGAATTCACAACACAAAACATATCCCAGATTCAAGATGGTCAGAACAAACCCGCAGGTCCCTAGCTTTCTCCAGATTCAGTTTTTTGTATGTTCAGAATGACTATTTGAATGGTAAAAATGGCCTCTCCCCTCTTCTGCACTTGTGTCCTACTTACTTCAGAAATGGCCACCTTTGACAAAGATTTGTCCAGCTTGTTCCCCAGCAAAGTTGGCGGTTCATGTGGTAACAAACAGACAGTCTTGGCAGAAGAGACATTCACGTTCACTATATTCATGTCTACAAAACAGTGTCAGATGTTTGATTCAGACGTTGCTCTCTAATGCTCTTATAACTAGCGAGACTTACTTACTGCGTGGCGTGTAAATGCATAAACCACTTCTGAATTCTCAGGTTTGTTTTATAGCAGTGAAACTTTACTAAAAGCAATATCTTCTGCTTTATACTGTTTTAAACAAAAGAAAACACAGGATTTTGCATTTTTTGTAACAAAAATATCCAAGTCTGCACAGTGCCTCTGTTGCTGAGATCTACATGATAAGGAGATCATCTGAAATACAGCCGGCAACCAGCACTGTTTCTCAAGTACTGAAAGTTCCTAGGCAGTATGTTTGATGAAAAACACATTGCGTATTCATTTATCCCCTATGTCTATTTAAAATCTGAGATATAAACATCTCTTCTACAAACATACTCGACAAACCTATATCTGGTTTGCATCCTTCAGTCACCGCAATGACATTTCGTTAGCTAATCCATTGTGGGACCGATTTTTAACAAAATAGAAGGAAATCCAATTTGTGAAATTTAACCTGATCATGTAATACCCTTCCAGTAAGACTACCACTACAGTTCTGGCTGCCTTATGTTATTGTTTTCTGGTGACAGACAGGCTGCTGCAAATACTTCTACCATAATTAATCTGATCCAAAGGAAAAAAAAAAAAAAAGAGTGGAAAGTAAACTTCTAAATGATGTTACTGCACCTTAGAGTGTGAATGGGTCCTTGTGACTTTTAGCTCTGGGAAGATAAGACAAATAAGACAGAACATAACTCCATGCAGTGACAGGGAAGAAGCAGTGTTTGGTATCTCTATGACTGCTAGGTAATAATCATCAGTGTCAATGTAACCATTTTGGCACTAGGTTGCTTCTCTTTAGCTCTGCCTGTTGGCTGCACACTCATCTACTGTTTTCACTCTAATTATAGAGTGTTTCATATTACCTACTTAAATGAGAAAATAATTGATCAAGCTCTCTCAGGGAAAATCTAATGAAGATGAGAGTTCCTTCCCAAAAGAGATTTTTCCATGCCTCGCTTATCACATTATCTCACCAGTTGAGCTCTGCAGAAAGGTAAGAAAATGGAAAGACTTCTACAAGAGTTCAATGGAAAATTCAAAACCCAGGGATTTCCCAACAGTTTTAAGCTGCATCTATGGGTGCTTCAAGTAACCCCTAGGGCTTGGTAAGTTTGTCAATTTGTCTATCAGTAGTTAGATATAACAAAAGACACTTCCTTAGGTGTATGGTCTTATCTCTGCACTGGACTTTGAAGAGAGCACAAGGACAGTAGAAGAGAATAGGATTGTCAGTGAAAAGCCCCAAATACCCTGTACAGAAGCCAGCCATTTCTAGGGATGGCTAATGCAAAAGGTAGCAAAACATCTTGATCTAGCCCTTCTCTCAGCTTAGAGGCCTTTGAGATTGGAAGGGGTAGTCCATTATCTAGTGAACTGGATCTAATCCTCTCCTGAGAACACACACCTTATCTTTCAAAGATCTGAACATGGTCACTCTTCTGTTTTAGAGGTTGTCTGAAGAAGGTTTTTCTGCCAAATTTTATAAAACTGCATGGCAAATCAGAATACTCAAAAGCTAGTCTAAAACTAGCTAGACCCAATTCCAGAGACTGCTTATACATTTTCTCCAGGGCTCATGAAATGTAAATACAGAAACAGTCCTTGGAGCAAAGACTAGAGTCCACAAGCGATAAACTGGTCACCAGGCTGGAGAGTAACCGAATCACAGAAGAGCTGAGGTGGGAAGGCACCAACGGAGATTGTCTAGTCCAACCACCCTTGGTTGGGCTCAGAGCAAGCTCAGCTAGAGAAGGTTGCCCACAGCCATGTTTAGCTAGGTTTTGAGAATCTCCAAGGACGGAGACTGCACAACCTCTTTGGGCAACCTGTACCAGTGCTCAGTCACCCTTACAGTAAAAAAAAAGGTTTTTTCTTATATTCAAGTAGAATTTCTTATATTTCAATTTGTGCACATCACCTCTTGTTCTATTGCTAGATACCACTGAGAAAAGTCTGCCTCCATCTTCTTTACTCCTTTACTTCAGGTATCCATACTCATGGATAAGATACCCCAAGCCTTCTCCAGGCTGAACAGTCCTGGCTCTCACAGCTTCTCATGCAGCAAATGCTCCAAGCCCTTAACCATCTTTGTGGATCTTCGTTGGCCTTGTATATCCATGACTCTCCAGTCCTGGGAGCCCAGCACTGGGCCCAGCAGTCCAGACGTGTCTCACCAGGGCTGAGTAGAGGGGAAGGGTCATGTCCCTCAGCCTGATGGCAATGCTCTGCCTAATGCAGCCCAGCGGGCTTTTGATCTTCTTTGCTGCAAGGACATGTTGCTGGCCCATGTCCAGCTTGTCCACCAGCATCCCCAGAGCCTTTTCTGCAAAGCTGCTTTCCAGCTGGTCCCCAGCCTGTACTGGTGCATGGGGTTATTCCTCCACAGGGGCACAACTTTGCATTTACATTTGTTGATCCTCATGAGATTCCAGTTTGCCCATTTCTCCAGCCTGCTGAGGTCCCTCGGAATGGCAGCACGACCCCCAGGTGTATCAGCCACTCCTCCCAGTTTTGTACCACCTGCAAGTCATATTTCTTCTTTGCTTTCTCTCTGACCTGCTCTCTTAAATTAATTCTTATAGAACGCTAACGGGAACAGAGGAGTGCCAATAAGCATGACATAAGCATAGTCCTTTGAGGAGTATGAGACAGGGATTTCAACCCCCTACTGATGAAAGCAACAAGCCAATATCCCCAGCAAAGTTAGACAGCTGCATAAGGATAGGGATTTGTGTTTCTCTGTCAACCATCTTTAGAAAGACAGTGACCATACTTACTTTTTTTCAGAGGCCAGTTCACACATTAGGCGATTTTGAAGCATATCTTGACTGGGCCTTAGAAAATAGTTTCTAGATCCTGAATCCTTAAGAGATACCTTCTGATTTGCTCAGACTGTGACAGAAACTGAGCTTTAGGGACCTCACAAGTCAGATGGGAGTCACTCAGTGTGCTTATGTACCTCTAAAAATTATGCATCAAATGAGTGGATGGTCCAGGACTGCAACTTTTAGACTAGGAGCTTGGGTTCTGCTTAACTCCTGCTCCAAACGTCTTAATAGTCTATGGGCTCTAGAGTTATAGAGGGAAAACAAATGTCACAAGCTTTTGGTCCAAGGATATGACATATAGCAACTTTACCCTGAATTTGTCCTTTCCATCCAGCCTTACAGCGGCCACAGGGTACAACACTCACTGTCAGTCTACTGCTACAGCCCCGAGAGAAGGGAGGAGAATGACAGATGAGACAGATATTGCGTAGTTATTTCATCCTGTCTAACACTCCCAGTCTGTCCACATCCCTGCAAATTAGTACAGTTTATGCTGTACAAAGAGTATTAGAGCTGCAGAGTTTTATGTTTAGAAGTTCAAACAAGTAAGCATTTTTGAAAAACAAATATAAAAATTGCAAACTGTACTTACTACCTATCACCTCCAGCCATCTCCATTTCTGCCAAAGGTATGCGAATATGTGAAGTACCCAAACACCGGTTCATTAATAAGCTTGTCTGGAAATCTGAAATTCAAAGAATAATGTCTTCTTTTCATAAGTTAACAGTTTAATTGCTATCAATAAACTTCTTCAGTTTCCTGCACTGCACAGTTCTGACTGTACTAGGAGCTTTCCACGCTTTTGTTAATTCCAAAATGTGCCCATCAGATAAAATTTTCTATTTGGATAGCACTTCTTGTCTTTCCAAAGTTGTTCATAACTCTGGAACATAAGCTTTAAAATGCCAAGTTACTAAGATGTCTCTTTATCTGAGTGACTGTGTCCTCAGTTAAAGCAATAGTCCCTTGCATTTCAGAGATTGCCGTGAGAGAAACCAGGAAGAAATTAAAGATAAACATGAGTAGTGAACTACAATAATGAACCAAATGTATCTCAAAGCTGATCTCAATGCATTTTAATTGTATAATTTAATTTAATAGAAATTTTATAAATCACAGACCCTTTAATTAGAATAGTTTTCAAAGGTCCTGCTTCGTTTCTATAGCAGTTTCAGGCCTGACTCCTGGGTTAAGTCATTGAAATTCATCTACACAAAACACTTCTGCACCCCTACAAGGATGCAAAGGGGTCTTTTTAACACACAGATACCAACTGACAGACTTCAGGGCTTTACTGGTGTCCTCGAGGATCCAAATATAAGAAAAGTCTGTACCTACCTAAGAGAATTGGTGTAGTAGAAATGGATAATGTGCAGAACTGTGATTCCTTCAGAAGACGGCAGACATTTGTGGGCAGAATGAAAGTGGGATTTCTGCCTTATTCAGTATTTCATCAGAACAGCAAACAATAATCAGGTAAATATGGGACACGAGAAGACTAGAAGGTGTTAAACAAGGCAGACTGCACATAAGAAAATGTTTTTCTCACAAGCAACAGCTTCTTTGTCTCCTGAATACACAGTGACTCTCTTACCTCCACAAGCTGAGAGAGAAAAGTGACTTCAGGTTTTCACAGAGTCACAGAATGGTCGGGGTTGGAAGGGACCTTCAGAGATCATCTAGTCCAACCCCCCTGCCAAAGCAGCTTTACCTTGAGCAGGTTGGACAGGAATGCATCCAGGCGGTTTTGAGCATCTCCAGAGAAGGAGATTCCTCAGCCTCTGGGCAGCCTGTTCCAGTGCTCTGTCACCCTCACAGTAAAGAAGTTTTTCCTCATGTTGAGATGGAATTTTCTGTGTTCCAGTTTGTGCCCGTTGCCCCTTGTCCTGTCGCTGGGCACCACTGAAAAGAGTCTGGCCCCATCCTCTTGACACCCGCCCCTTAGGTATTGATAGGCATTGATGAGATCCTCTCTCAGTCTTCTCTTCTCCAGGCTAAAGAGACCCAGGTCTCTCAGCCTTTCGTCATAAGAGAGGTACTCCATTCCCTTGTTCATCTTTGTAGCCCTTTTGGCCCACTGGCTTCTACAGCCCATGTTGTAGCAGCTGAGTTTGGCCTGCTCTTCTCTGTGAAGGCAGTTGTTGGGGTAGTGCTCCTCTATCTAGTCTAGTCTTTACATCAGGAGTGTTACAACTTAGTTATCTCTAAAAGAATAACTGTAGGATTTAGTTCACCCTGATGCTCAAAGCTTTAACAGGGGTTTGAGTTTCAACAAACAACTGCAAACTACTATCTTCCTACTCAAGAAAGTTTGTTTAAAAGCAAGTCAAGCTTCGACAACACTAATCAAACATGACAATATCCAAACCAACAGTCCAATTCTCGAAATTCAATTTCAGAATTAAAATAAAAATTAAAAAAAAAGTCAATTTGGGCACATATAGTCTGGCTAAAGCCTAAAGGGGACATGCTACCTAAAATATAGTAGCAAGACCAAGTTTTTGCTGAACCTCTGGTGAAGATTTGTGCTGCGTTGATGCTGTGTTTGTATTTTGTAGACTGAGGAGCAAACACTAAGTAAGTTTATATTGCTTTTGCTTTATGCACTGCTGTTAGTCTCCCATCTTCTCAGCTGAGTTGTATATACGTCTCTATTTAACTTCATAATTATAGAGGGAGGAAAAGAAAAACATGCTTTGCTTTTGTCTAGACTAATGAAATGGTAAGATATTTTTATAAGATAAAGAGAAAATGTTTCCTCTTTCTAAGTGTAGCAGTCAGTTCATATATTTGTCCTTCCACAACAAAAATGGAATTGCTTATTTTTTGCTATCAAAAATTTATCAGCATTTATAGTTGTAAATGTAGTTACCTGTCTAACATTTCCTCTGTAGAAAACCAAAATTAAGTTATTTCTTTAACACTGAAATGAGTTCTTTGGAAGTTCACAAACATACATTTTTGTACTGTTTCAAGTACTTTTCATACTTTGATCACGTGCTTTCTCAAAGGTTTATCAGGTGACTACAACTAGTTAGCACTTCAAAAAGGTGCTACAAGATAAAGTGGAGGATATTCAGTGGGTTTATTGGAGAAATATTTGCTCCTGTTTACTTTTTTCCCCAAATGTTCAACAGTCAGTTACTCCAGGAAAAGCTCTTTTATTCACCTTAAGACTCATATTTTACTGTGGTAAAATGAAAGACAATCTCTTTCTTGTGCTGAAAACAGCTAAGAAATTGCAAACAACTCCAATTCACCCAAGGAATGCTCTGTTTCAATAATATTTAATCCCTCATAAATATATCAAGGGATTTATTTAATGTGAAATCTTTAAAATGCTATTTCCTTAAGAAGTATAACTCCTATCTTTTTCATGACACGGGTTAGTGGGTTTATAATAAAATACGTTATAAAGTCATTGGTTTGTAATTCAGTCTGATTGCACCATGGGATTTTTTTAGATATTGCTTCTTGATGTCTTTTAGTTGTAAACAAGATAAAGCAGAAGTCAATGACATGGCTTCTCTAGAGAAACTAGTCTCTATTTTCTAAATGCTGTAATTTTTTCTGATTCAGATACATATTGCTCATAAAATCATAGCAAATAACAGTTGATATCATAAATCATATGAAAATACTAACACGTTCAGTGAAGTGATCCCTACCTGTATATTGCATGTTTGCCCTCAGAATATATTTATGGTCTAAAGAAAATCTGGAGATAATGAAAGTGGCAGTAAATGCATTCTTAGGAATACTGTATACTTCATACTAACCACTTATTTATGGTGTGGGCCAGGTCCAAGATAGTAGAAAAGAAAATTAATAGCTATTTTCTGGCAGGAGAGTTTACTCCATTATTATGTGCTGGATATCACAACAAAGAAGGGCTGTTTCTATTTGGGCTCTCCCAGTGAATTGACAAGGCATTTGGCTGTCATCCTTAAAATTTTTGGATATACAAAACCAGTCTTTGTAATAAATATTTACATTTGTTGTTTTATATAAAGCGCTGTGCCAAGACCAAATGAGAAAAAGGCTTTAAACCTTCAAAAATGTTGAAGTACTATTTAGTTTTTCTCATTTTAAAGCATTCCTTTCTTTTAACTGTATTTGTGCTTCTCATTTGGGAATTTCTAGCGAGATCAAATCATCTGAGGCTTTTAACATAATGGAAAATAAAATTTGGAAGCTGCTGTGGAGAACAGGTTATTATCCTGTGAACTTTTTTTCTACCCAAGGTTTTATAGAGGTTCAGAAGCTTAGGTGGATATTTCAGGCCTCTTCAGTGTGGATATTTTGTAAGGAAAGAACACTGTCTGAATAGATCTCATTTTAAAGGTTTGGGTATTTCAAAAAGAGGCTGGTACAAAATCTTGAAGTGAGATTTTATTTAGCTATTTATTTATTAAAGAGAATCACAACCAAAGTGAGCTAAGTTGCATTCACACGAAGTTAGTACTGAGAAATGGAAAAGATGGCAGTAAATGTAGCTATAGTGTTTCCTGCATTTTCCATCGGCCTGTAGGGTAGGAGAGTATCAGGGCGAGAGCCGTGGACGTAGAGCTCGGTAGTGCACTGCTACATTACTTCCCCGGGTTTTAAATTTCCACCAGTTGTGACTGTACAGGGCGGTTGTGTGGGATGGAAATTAGATAAATGTGTCGCTCGGGTTTGTTGATTATGAACCAAATTTTGATTCTTTAGTATTACACTGTGATATTATTGCATCCTTATAGGGAAGAGATGTACACTCGATATTCCAACCTGTTTTTCAGGCTACTGTGCAAAAGGGACTATCAAATAGCTGTCAGTGTTATAAATTCTCCGAAGAACAATAGTTCTCGCAAATTTAGAGAACTGCAATAAACCAGCTTCATCTTATGGCAGTTTTAATACTTGCTAGAAGCCCAGAGCGCTGGAACAATCAAACTAGAAAAATCTGATCTCCTCTCTGGAGTGACTTGTCTGGCAATGCTTGGAGAACCTGACCTAATTTCAGCAACCCTTCTTGCACTCGTGCTAATATGAAATGTGACAAGAGCACTTAAAACCTATTCCTGATAAAATCTCAGGGGCAAAGGGTGGCTTGTGTCTGTATCCTATCTCATTACCCCAGCAGGCAGCTATACAAACGGAGCTGTCTTAGCTGGAATCCAAGTGACTCATCACTTTAAAGACAATTACGATGCTTGCACAGATTTAAAGCATGCGTTCTATAGTAGCTTGAAACTTTCCCTATGGCCTGTAAAGGAGATGACTTTATAAATAAGACTGCATATTTATATTGTTAATGTTTTCCTTTTCTCATAATGATTTATGGTAATCATTCCAAAATAGTTCATCCATATAAAATCTATAAGAAGAGTTTTGTCAAGAATAACTGATTGTTTTAAATGATTATTAAAATAGCTGGAGCTTGCACAGTCTCTGCCTCAATTCAGAGCTCTCCTGTAGGAATTTATCAGTCAAAATATCATATAAGTTATCCCAATTGGTTGTTATTTAGGTGGCCTACTGGTAAAGGTGTAGTCATTCTAGGACAGCTGATGTCACAAAGTTTTGTTTGGTTTTGTTTGGGGTTTTTTTGTTTGTTGGTTTGTTTGTTTGGGGTTTTTATACTAGCCTGCTTGATAAGATATCCTTTATTAGACTTGATTTACATTTATGGAGCTGAAATAAAATACCGCCTTTTCAAAAAGTTATGTCTAGACCTGGTACAGCATGACGTGATTGTCCCTCACACCACTGGTAACACAGGTACGCTGTTTACAAGTCTCACAGGAAGGTTTTATTGCTCTCAGGTAACACTGGTGAAATTTTATTTTTGGAAATATTATTGTACGTAGCATTTTTGCTAGCGGCATTCTCACACATGAGACTAGTGCTGTTAGAAGTGTGTTCACAGCCTCGCTGTAATTTTGAAAAGATTCCATGACTGCTACAACCCATATATGCTTAAAATAACCACGATGCAAGTTCTTTGAGGCTCTAGTAAGAAAGTCTCTGGGTAGAATTGCATTGAAAACACAAATGAAAGTCAGAATAAGTACCAGAGCACAAGGGCATGGAATAACATGGAACAGAATGGAGCCGTAGAGCAACTGCTGCTTTGATGAAAAGGTAGGAGCCACCAGAGAGAAGACTGAGGAATTTTAGCCTCAAGGAAGTGATTAGATTTATTAGGCAACAAATTGTATTTTCATTCTGTATGATGGCTTCAATGGCTGTTGAATCAAAGAGTGTTTCAAAATCACCGATATTTGATTGGTTGGTACTCCATATGCCAACCTGGTGGGTATGTATAAGCAGCCGTCAGACAAATTTCTAACTCTGAAATGGAGAATCATACTTAATCTGTGTCAATGAACCTTGGGTTTTTGATTCAGCTCCTCTTATAGCTAAAACTTTTTCCATGCTACCTATCAGGACAGTGTAGCTTTTTGATATTTTTACGTGTTCCTAAGTGGGATGTTGTGACAGGAGCACCCCCTTCCCTTCCCCGCAAGTCTAATGGCACGGTACAAGGGGATGGTGGCTCAATTGGTGGGAAGCTTGTGAGCTGCTGGTCACATACGCAAACAATCCCCAGCCACATACCCCAGACACCCAAGTCCTAGAGACCACCTCAGCCAACGAGCCCACCTTGGAGACCCCTCAATCAATGAAAGCTACGTGAGCACAATCAACAGATGACCACAGTCCAGATCCCACCAGGCTATAAAATGGGGTCTCTGCCGGAGATGCCTTTGAGTGGTTCTCCTCAGAGCAGTGGGTCTGTGATCGGAAGCCCTCCCTTTGGGTTGAGACGTCGCCCAAAGTAACTTCCCCGGGGGCTGAGTGTCCTCGCCTTTTAGGTGAGTGGTTTGCATATTTTGAATCATTATTCTCAGCTTAGATTTGGTATGCACCATGTAGTATTAGTTCCTAACTGACATCCTGAACCAGTAAAAAGTTGTGTCTGCTGAAGTGTTTGTAGTATAAGATCCCTGTTAAGTTTTACTGGTTTATCTTTTTTGTGACACCATTAAAACTGATTTTTGGAACAACTTTTGTTGGTCTTACACTTCCGCAACAGATGCACAGCTCCAAACATGTTTTTCTTTTAAACTTCATGAGAAGGAACTGAGGAGCTGTAGAAGCAAAGGTCTGTTGGTGTATACATACTTACTAAAGTGAAAGGGAATTAGTCATATAAGCACATTTTAAAATCCTTCCAAACTAAGATTAATTACCAAATGTTCCAGGAACTTTATCATCAGTCCAGTCAGTCCTGATGTCCTTGCTTTGTGGTATATGTGGTAGTTGCCTTTTAGGCACTGTATATTATTTCCTGGAGGGCTTCAAGAGCTGCAGTTACATGGCTTTTTGCGTGAACTGATTTTACTGCGTGCATTTTCAGGCTACAGGAAATATGAGAAGTCTGTATGGCTTCTCTTGATTATAGTGCAATCTGGAAAGTACCACCACAGGAGTCTAATCTGTCTTTGCTCTAAATGCACGGGGATTAGCGCTAACAGACATTGCATGTGAGACTCACTCACAGTACCCAGAGAGTAGCCAAGCATCACTTCCCATTCATTAAATCCTGTTGTGTTTATCTTAGGGCATTTTGGCCTCATAGTTTCCACGTATGTAGTCATAGCCGCATGGAGCAATCTTCCGTTAAAGCACCTCCCCTCTAAAACAATACGGAAAGCAAACACCAGAAACCTTGGAGGTGCTCTGAGAGCCCTGCGCTTCCCCTACCTGTGAGTTTCAGCATGTACCCGCTGCAGCCGAGGATCACACGGGCTGCGGCCATAAATCAGAGCCAGTTTTACAACAGCTGGCCGGCACAGGAGAAGCATACTTGCAGCAGGACAGAGTGCAGTACGTGCCAGCTACCTGAGTACAGCTTGCTCTGCCTGAATTTACAGCCCTCGCTGAACGCCGCTGCTTTGCTGTTATCGGTGCCGGCTGGCCTCGACCGTTTGCAGTGCGGAGTTCTGGCTGCCCGGGGACGTGCCGGCAGGCACCTTTAGACACTTAGCTAAACCATGTTGTCACAGACCAGTTGTTGTTCCACAGCAGGCTTTCATTTACCCTTGGCTTCATAAATCTTGGTGGATCAGCAGTGGTGTTTCAAAATCGTTTTGAAGCAAGGGAGAAGGTGATGAAATAAATTGGATTTCCAATTCGCAGCAATTTGCTCTCAGCAAAGCCACTGACTGACAAATATTTAGCAATTCATATGGGTTTTTTTTTTTTTGCTAGAAATGCAAAGATGTAATCTATCTGCAGATGTAATTCATTCACAATATTAATAACATCTTGGGGTATTTTTACAGAGAGCAATGTAAATTGATATAGAGATTATGAAAATGCCTCTTGACAAGGCTGAAACTTGTTAATCATAGATCCCACGGAGAAGTGTAATTTCTTACTGACAAAGACGGGAAGACGTTTCAAAGATCGTGTGGTCCGTGTCCAAAACACCTAAGAAACAATGGAGGGTGCTGATCGTACTTCCGCAGCAGCACAGCCTCAGGGCTTCACACTTGCAGAAGACTTCTAGTACTGCTCCAACACCAGCGAAATGAGGCAACTCAGTAGATGCCACAGCCTGTCAGACTGGGGTCGGTTCACATGTTACTGATGTGATCTTCCTGCCGCTGGCCCGGCTGGCTAAGTAAAGACTAAAGCTGTTTGGAAAATATTTCATATCCTACTGGAAACAATAGCTTTTCATCAAATAACACTTCTGTCTGCGCTTTCACTTTTCAAGTCTTTCAGGCCTTTGTTATTTTTACTCTACCACACTTTTTTTTTTCCTTTTTTTTCACCAAATTTGGTCTTGGATCACATGCAGCTCAACCTAGGCTAAGGGTTACAAGTGGGCTTTACTATAGGTTTTTGTCAATAAAGTTGGCTGGTCAAATCTAATCCTCTTTCTTGTACAAATGATGAACGCATCTATCAAGTACTTGCATCTAATTACTCTAAAGATGTTTGATTCCAGTTGTTTGGGTGATGACAGTGGTTAGGCGGCAAACAATTTTAACATGATAAGCCTTGAAATACGGAGTTATGGTTTTGGGGGGGATTTTTTTGTTTGTTTTTCCAATAAACTGACCCTATATACTTGTTGCATATGGCTCCCAATCTGATCATTAACTTTGAATGTAATGCAATGCTGCTTCTACCTCTCTGAACTCTGAAAATCTAATCAAACCACCTTTTCTTAATATTCTATCTGTTACCTAAGTTTATTCTCAAGTACTTTCCTTACTGAAGCATATCCTTAGTAAGGAAGATGTGGAAATGTTAATGAATGCTGTACGTTCCTTTGCACTGACGGGTTGCAATACATCATTTTACCTCCTGGACAAAGACTTTTTTTTAAGAATTGTTTTTGGAAAAGGAATTACTTTTCAAACATTTTGCATTTCTAGTTTTTTGTACTTGTATGTTACATTTACAAACAATCTATCTTTTTAATATTGGTGATGCTCATAAGTACAAATATGTATGTGCATAGACAAACTGGACGCATAGTAACTGTGCTGAAAGAGTTGTGGTTTCTGTTTTTAAGGATATTTTGGTTTATAATCCAATATCTGTTTTATTACCCAAAACCACAGTGGGACATTTTTAGACATGTAATATCAGTTTTGTTTACCACTTGTGTTTTCAATACTTTTTGTTATATTTTTCTGGTTTGAGTTGGATTTTTTTTTGTTTGATTTGACAGTCAGATTGGATTTCTCTAATAGATTTTGCATAGTATCTCTGAAATTTAGCTACTTCTAAAACACAAAGTCTGATCTAAAAATGCGATTCCTCTCATAAAATGTGGTCTGAGTTGAGGTTCAACAGTAGGAAAGAGCAACCCTGAAAAGCCCCACTGGGATGCCAAGTAATGCCAGAGGCACTCAACTCAATGGACACCATATTTCTTTTTTTAGTTGCACCTATGAGCAAAGACTAGGTACATTTTTTTCCCTAAAAACCACCTGTAAGGATGCTTAAATCCACATTATTTACCTGTCAGGAGGTTCCTGTAACTGCCACGCATGGTCTATTCCGAAAACAAGGTTCCTTGGGAGTAGGAATCAGGGGAAGACTAAATATTAGTTTTTAATCTGATGGTTGAATATCCCAAGAAGCTAGGAAAATCCTGAGATTTGATTCCTGTTCTTAAAGGACATCTTAATTTATCCAATGCCTGTTTTGGTTAAAAAGATGGAATAGTCTCACCTTGGAAACATTTAACTGTTCTGTACCTCTGTTTCCTGATCCGTAAGTTATAATTTCACTGGCTTATTATACTATTACTTGTAATCAACATTTGAGATCTGTGGATGGTTTCTTTCTCCGTAAGAAACCATAAATAAAATTGTTTGAAAAAAGATTGCATTTAAATTATACGGTACAAGACAATTAGAAAAATTACTCATTCTATCAGACATTCAGAATAATGAAAGCATTAAATGCACCGGAACACATACTTGTTGTGCACAAAAGACACCTATCTTGAAATTGGTTTCCCCTTTCCAGTTGAAGCATGGTAGCAAATGTAGAAACTGGTGAATTTTCTTGCAACATACAGAATTTAGCTATGCAAATGAAGAGTTTATATATAAACACTCTACTAGATTGCGGTAAATAAACTTTTATTGCAGTTGCAAACAGCAACATGAATGCTAATTAAATAGAGTTTATAGACTGTTATTGCACAACAGCATATGTGCAATCCAAGAAAAACAGAGCAGAGACTGAGCTACGCAGTGAAGGGAGGGTGCAGTGGGGAGTAGCATGCGTTTTGACAGCAGCACTTGATGAGGAGCCCATATGAGTGCACCTCATCTGTTTCTGAAGCCTCAGAGCAAGAAGGATATAAGTTTCTTTCTTCTGCATGATCTTCATCTTCTGGCTGATCCTTTGGTGTGCGCTCTGTTTGCATTGCTAATTGGTACGAAAGGCATGTAGAAGCCCTTATTACTACTTTAACCTTGTTTATTTAGGGGGGGGAGGGGAAGGGAAGAAAGATTATCCGGTATACTTACACTGGCAAAAGTTCCTAGTAAAAGCCCTTTTAGTTTACACTAGTGGCTGAACAAACACTGCAGTCAAACTAGTGCTTATTCCAGAAGGAACTACACCGCAAATGAAGTTGGAATGACTGAATGGGTGACCACCCTCCTCAGCTGGCCACTTTGCTGCTTTAGGACATTGCTGCCTCAGCAAAAAGGATGGCCAAATGGCTATTTTACTGGTTGGAGAACTATTGCACTCTACATATGAGTGAGAACCAAGAAGTAATCTTGTCTAAATTAGCATACTGGGTTTGAAACAGCAGGAGTTCAGGAGTTGATTCACGAACAATAGTTTGGCTCCAAACAGCTAAAATTTTGGTCCTGACTATCTCACTGTGTTTACTGTCATTGTTTCCCTTATGCTGGCTGACATATATAGCAAAACAGAATAAAACTGTATTGGTTTTGGTGAAAGCATGCAGGAGGGATTTTTCTCCAAGAAAGCAACTTCACAGTGGACCAAACTGCAAATCCCTGAGCAGTTAATCATGAGATTCACACTGATAAGTACTTCTTACGACATTGGCCATATTGCTTATGCAAGTAGCCATTCACCAATGTATTATTCTGCTGTTAGGAGACTTACTCTAATACAGTGTTGGCTTTTTTCATGTGTGTTTGATCTATTCTAAATGTTTTGTGTCAGCCTGTAGAAACAAAAACATGTTTTTCACTATGTGTTGAATAGTAGATGAGCATTTGGAAGATATCAAAATATTTACTGCAGTAAATATTGAATTAGTTTGTATAAAGTGCTCTGGAATACTTGCATGAAGTAAGAATTGTGTTAGTGTTTATAAGCCATGCTGAAATATATCCAATGCAAAAGAAAACTTATTGTTTGGGATTCTGGCACCCAGTTAAAAACCAGCATAGAGCACTTAGTAACTCATGAAAGGCTCTATGAAGCTAATGAAGCTACTTACAAGAATGATTTGCAGGACCCCTTTTGGTGTCTTTATATACAGCTCATTCACAAATCTAGGAAAACTAGGGCTTAAGTAACAGATGAACATGAATTGTTCTCTTTTTTGATGCCTCTGTCTTCAGGTGGGCGTGAAAAATTGCACTGCAGTCAGTAGAACTAGTAGCCAGGGCTGGGCTTCAGGGCTGCATCCAAACTTGCTTTTCTTAGCCACTAGAACATGGCTAAATTGTCCCCCAGTTTCTCTAGCCAAACCTGGATGTCAGCAAATGAACAGGTGATCCTGCTGAGAGATGGCTCAGCTAGGAAGCCAACAAGATTAAAGATTAATTTGGAAAATACCATATGACTTCAGCTACCTTCATGTATGTCTTTACGTAAGTCTAAAACTAAATTAATTTAACATAATATCAATGTCAACTACCACTTAAGCAAGCTATGCTTTAAAATTATCTCTGACTCGTTATTTGGGGGGTCTGAAATACATCCATCTCTCTAAAACCACATTGTTAGAAGAAAGTAAGAGACTCTGAAGACAGAGTTTCTCTGCTTTTGTGAGCGCTACAGTGATTCATTCACGGGGAAACAGATTAATGTACGTTACTGCGAAAGCTGCAACATCGGATTTAGAAGACATTTATTTTTGTGTTTAGGGTAATCTGAGTATCAACTTAAAAAAATTAAGACTTATTTTGGAGATTCTTTTTTAATGCTGGCATTGGTTAATATGAAACTCAAAAATAAAATTTCTGTCCTCATTGAGCCCATATACAGAATCAGTCCACAGCACTAGTCTAGCTATACATGGCTTCAATATTCTTGTTCTGATAGACACTCCTGGTTCAGGACTTCATGAGATGTGACTGAATAAGCAGATGCACACTAAGTATGTTTGGAAAAAAAAAAAAAGAAACAAAACAACTGGGTGAAATTGATTTGAATATGGCCCAAACAAAGGCTGTAAAATCTCATCCTGAATTTATTTTTATGTCAGGAAAAATCATCTAATGCACAGAAAAATGACTAATTACCAAAGACGATGATCCACTGCCATTCTCGAGGAGGAAATTTTTTAAAGCTTTGCCCATTATCACTATCCGAAATGTATTTTTCTTCCTGTTGTGCTAGAATGAAAGCAAAAATGCTCCACATATCTTTCTTTGTAGAATTAGGGCTCTGGCTAACAGGCTGCTTCTTCAGTATTTGTTGCCATGGAGCTGCCTCTGCCTATTGAATTCACCTGGGCGGGTTTCGGATGGCACACTGGAGTTGATTCAGTCTGTCACTAACATGTGTCTTCAGTGACCGCAGAATTTCATAAAGGCCCTAAGGAAAAGCAAGTCCTGTTCAGATTTCCTATTAAGGGATGGGTTTAAGTAAAATTAAAGGTTCATTTTTTTATCGGATGCTTTGCGAGATCATTGATGGCCTGACATTCCCCCCTTGGAAGAACAATGCTTCATCATTATCGTTCTTTGCTGCCTTTTTCAGAAATATCCATTCAGGAAACTAACCCAAGACCTGGTGTGGACGTGTCTCTCCACGGCTTTCACCAGGAGCAGCAGCTTCTGCGCTACCCAGCAGGGGTAGTGTGGCACTGTTTGGTTTTTAATGTCCTGGGTGTCACAGGCTTGGACACCAATGCATTAGCTGTTGGTTTTTAATAGATTCGTCATTTAAAAAGCTGATTCTTTCCTATTATTTTTATCAGTATAATTTCGTCACACACACACAAAAAAAAAGTATTATGTCTATTTCAAGCTACTTTTCCTACAAAATAGACCAGGCCAAAACTGAATGGAAATTTGTTTTCTTAGGATCTAATGATGAAAAGAAACCATCCAGATTTGAGAAACATGTCATAGGAAGCATTTTAGGGTGTGCTTTAAAATACTTGCTTTCAAATTAATAATAAAGTTTATATCTAGCTAAAAAATGTAGAGTAAATCTGTTTGATGCTTGCCACAGTTTTGTTCTTTACACATGACTAGGAACAAAATATTGCTATTACGCTTCTGGCATTTTTTTCTACAGAAGACATACGGGATACCATTGCAATGTAACAATAAAGAACTATCATCTCGGCACAAACTTGGTTCTTAGGTTTTTGAAGGACATATGAAGGACAGTTATCTTAATAAAATGTAGGGCAGCACTCAATCAGAGGGGAAGATGGTGAAGTCTTATACACTGTTTCATGTTTCAGCTCTAAGGTGGACAAATATTTCTCTCAAAATTTTACTCTGGAAAAAGATAAGATGGTTTTGATGCCCATTAATTGACTGTAATTAATACAGAATTTACATCATGGTATTAACGTGACTGCTGACATCTTATTTTTCAGAATAATTCTTCTTATGAAACTTGAAGGCTACTAAAGCTTTACTGAAAACTGCTTTCTTACAAAATGACAACTTCAATTTTGGTAAAGATTGAGGGGCAGTTGAGTAAAAGAGGCTTAGCAGTAAGGGAGAAAAAGGAGGAACAAACGAAAGCTTGAAGACTTGTCTTTCCTTGACCTCCTTCTGCTGCGTAAACTCGAAGTACTTACCAAAAATCGCTTTTCAGAAGCCAAACCAACGTTATTCTGCAGTAATGTTTTCAATACTGACCGTGGCTGCAGTTTGATGTTTATAGCTACGCTGCTCGAAGGGCTGGTGTGCTGCCAGGAAGGAATTCCTGCAACCCTGCTCTAAGCTACGTATTCCTACGTCCCCCCCTTCCCCTTTCACCCTGGCAGTTTCTCATATTGGACTTCATGGCAAGATGGCTGCTGGAGATAAAGCAGCAGAGAATTAACCCTATGGAAAGGTAATTACTTTTCTGCTACATTTTGCTTTTAATTTTTGAATGGAGTCCCTCAAGCGCGGAGAAGCACAAGGGGTTGTGCAGTGGAGGAGGTCAGCACAGCCAAGGCGAGGAGGGACGGAAACAACTTCTGGCAAATTGCTGTTAAAATCGACTTGAGGGTGACACAGAGCTGTGCCATCAGCGAATTGTGCTTCACATCTGTGCACATACACATTGGCAGAGAATTTGTAAACTCTTAGGTGTATTAACTCGGCCAACAACCTCGATAATGACGAGTTAACTGTCAACCATGTTGATGCTTTTGCAACCCTCATACAGATTCGAGGCTGTCATTGTCTTTTCTTACACCATTTATTGTGAATGAAGTTTTGCTTCGGTGCCACAAATAAGTGATTGTCAGGTGGAAAAAAAATAGGTCTTCCCTAAAGCAGAAAGGCCCAAGATGAGCATAGGGCTTCCTGAAGGGTAGAGGTCCTGTGCAACTTGCTGTAGGTGACCCTGCTCTGGGAGGGGGGTTGGACTAGATGATCTCCAGAGGTTCCTTCCAACCCTGAACATTCTGTGATTCTGTGCAAGGCCAGCCTCAAGGAGCGGAGAAGAGGTGGGATGCCATCCTTGGACACAGGCCGCACGGTCTATTAAAAGCTGTCTCTCGTGTCAGTAACTCACACGGGCTGAGCATAGTTGTGGGTGAGAGTGCTATAAAGCCTTTTTGTGCTCTTGTGATTCAAGTATTTAATAATAAGAGAGCAATAAGACTATAAATAGGAACACCATAGTTGGTAAGGACTGGGGATACAAAAGGAGATATGTGGTCTCCGTTATGACAGCAGGGCAAAGAAAAAGGAAAGAAAATATCAACTGGAACCAGCAACTTGTGCAGAAGTGCTTAATCAAACACGAACTCTGTATACAAACCATCGACAACAAAAATTGCCTCTCAGCTTGCGAGCAGGAGCGTGCCTTTTTTGGTCACGTTTTGCAAAGGGCTGAAAATATGTGCTTAGTAGGTGTTGTGGCTTTTGCGAGTATTGCGAGCCTCCCTGTGCATTAGGAGCATTTTTGCCAGTGTTTGTATCTTNACCTATATCCTACAGAATAAAGCATAATGAACACGAGCTGGGAGAATGGATCCGTTCATTAAATCCAGCCAGACGGTGTTGTGCTCTGATACAGACTGATAATAAATTCATCAGTGAGCCTTTCTGGAGCGGTTTTGTTCAGACTTGTCACGCGAAAGATAAAGTACAAAAATAAGAGGAATCTCTTTAGTTTGCGCTTGTGACAGCCAGCTTCCAGTTTATCACTGGAGAAGAAGATGAACTATGTCCGTCCCGAGATATTAAATCCAGGTAACCGAATGAATCCTTGTTTTCACAATATTGAATTTCTAGCTACGATGCATTTTAAGCAGGAGGCGGCGCAGAGTAATAGATGGCCAGCACTTCTTTTTAACTGATATTCCTAAAGAAACTGGCTCTATCAGGGCTTTAAACATATGCTCAATTAGAAGCATTTCAGTAGTTTCCTAAGAGCCATTGTAAGCTCACTGGCCTATATTTATGCAAGTTTTTAATGATCTCCCTTGGGCCTAAGTTATTAGCTTTTAGCTGCATTTACACAAATATCAACCAACCATCCTAGGCCTATTTTTGCATATTCAGGTGACGATTATAGACTAAACCAATCCTGTACTCACTGTACATGTGTGCAAAGGTTAGGACACGGTGCTGACACCGCATTCTTATATTGGCGGCAAAGGACAATTAAACATGCAAAGTAATACAGTGCTCCTTGCTTTAAAAGAACATCTAATCTCTCATACAACAAAAAAGCTATTATTTGGGCACCCAAATCAGGTTATCTTCTTTGTCAGCCCAAGGTTTTGGGTTTCGGGTTTTTTTGTTGTTGTTGTTGGTGGTGGTGGTTGTGTTTTTTTTTTTTTAAAAAAAAAGCTTATCTTCTCGTTTTCCAACATTTACATGTTTATAAAATTCCAAATAAGCATGCACAACACCTCTCCATTGCAGATAAAAGCGTAAAAAAATGCAGCAGAGTGGTTTTCTGCTGAGAAGTGGTTAGGCATAGCAGGTTCTTTTCCCCTTGAGAAAGAACGAGCAATTTGGAATCTGCATATTGTTTTTACACACTGACCCTTATCCTGGAGCAGATGTGGCCAAAAACAGCATGCGGGGGGATGACTGTATGCGTATGTGTTCAGCTGAAGGATTTTCACTGCCCATTTCAAGGTTAGAGAACTCTGTTCAACTGCTAAACAAAAGGAATGAAACAGAGTAAGATACTTACAATTATTTTTCTAGGCTAATCTTCTAGCCACTCATTACATCAAGGCAATGAAAGATAATTGCTACTAAAGAACAGTTAGGTAGAATGTTTTTTCTTGGCACAAAAAAACGAAAGAAACTTACTAGGAATTTGGAGGTGATCAGTGTGGGGGGGGTGTTGTGGGTTTCTTTTAGAGAAAACTGTACAACACAGCTATTTATACTGAACTATTTTTTTAAACTCAGTGTGTTCCCTTTTATTTATTTGTGCCTTAAAAACTTCTTTCCTGAGTCCCTGCTTTCTACAGCCCTTGTATGTGTGTACACAAACAAGCAAAATCTTTACTTTTGTCTTTTTATAAAGGAAAGAAAAGATGACAAAGTGATCATAAAAGATATAAGACTTCGCAAACAAAAAATGAACTTCATTTGATATATTCAAGCTCTAATTTATGAAGGAGTAGAAATACCCTTTCAACACAGACACACAATTTATGGTTTTAGAACCTGTAATGCTTCCAAAATGATCTCTACTACTTTTAAAGAAGAATGTTATACTTGAAAAAAATGCTATGTTATTTATATACTCTTTACAAAGTGAAAAATTCAGAGGGCAATACGAAGGACCGCTGTTACGTGATTAAATAACTTCCACTCCCTTCTCTGCATGAGAGAGAATAGGCAATCTCTGACAGATGCCTGAAAATTTACCAAGTAAATGTACTGAATCACAGTAGATCGAGTGCCTTTTTATAGAGAATGGTTTGAAACAGAAGGATAAATGGTTCCAGAGCCATAAAGGTGTTAGAAGTCAATCAAAGCCAACATCTTTCGATAACAACACCCCACTTAGCAATCATTAACAGGAATACTGTGTCTAGGTTATTTTTTAAATATTTATTTATGTATTATCCTTCCTTAATTATGATGATCACAAAAAGTAATTCCATTAAAACAATCTAATTTGAAAGTGACAAAGAAATAACTACTTCAAGGCCTACATTAGAAGGTGAAGTACGCATTTTTCCCACCAAATGTGTACAGAGAAAATATCTTTTTTGTTATAGCTGCTAAGAGAGTATCTGGGAGCAGCCCAGGCTCTAGCATCTCTATAGTTTCAAGATTATTCAGCATCCCTATTGAACAGTTTGAATGAAAGGTAAGCACGTAAACGACATTCTTTTCAAATAAAATTAAGGTCCTGTTTCGCCATAGACAACAACATGGACAGAATTCTAGAAATTATTTTTGATGAATACTATGACAACTTTTCAAAATGAAATGTGAAACTTCTTGGACAAGTGAAAGTTCTCAAGCTCCTTCAAACCTCGGAGCACTTCCACTTGCAGGGACAGCCAATTCCTTCACAAAAAATGGGTAGTTCCTGCAGGATATTTTCACTGTTTGCATGAGAAAATCCATAGGGGTAAGCTAAGTCAGTCAGAGAGGAAATTTATTAGCTGTTATGAAAAATGAGGTAAATCAACCACACAACTGGGAGAAAGCTTGAAAGTACTTCTTGAAGTTGAACTGGCTTTTGTGCTGGTTTTGGTTCGCTGGCTTTTTTTCCTGTATGTGACTATTACAATGCTCTTAGTCATGGTTGTGATTTTAAGTATATGACATCAGGCCACTCAGTTTCTGTACTGATTTTTCACTGCTTACAATCAACTGGTAGGAGATTTCACAATCACACCAGTTCCCCTCTCGTGCTGTGTGGAGCGTGGCTAGGTCCCTCCAAAGACAACAAGAGGTAGCAAGTCTACCTCTACAAAACCTTCACTGACTACAAATATCAGTCCATCGTGTGCTTATGTGGTCAGAGGCTTTCGCCTCTGTCAGGACAGTCTTAAAGTTGGGTTTTGTTTCCAAGAAATGAATGATAGATCATCTCAGGGCCGGAGGGTGATTTTCCCGTGTCAGGTTTTGAACTGATGTTTCAAGAGCCTCCTGTGGGGCACCTGATAACACGATGGAAACTGTGCTGCCACAGGCGACAGAAAACTAGACAGTGGCCTTCATCTCCCCTGCTAGCTAGGAATTACCCAGCCCTTGTTGATACGTGTATGGGAATCTCCGAGAAGTACAGGAACAAACCGTTATCAAGAAAGACAGACCCACAGAACTTTCTCTCTGGAAAGCGCAGGGTTGCGGAGTAAAACCGACCATACCCCGCGACTCTGGCTCCGGTACGGGCTGAGAGATGCGATGCCACACGGTGAGGTCCGGGCGGCACGGCGGGGTGCGGGGATGGGGGGGGAGG
>VUYV01000012.1:3973274-4034085 GCA_008711295.1 Anarhynchus alexandrinus | reverse complement strand
GCTCGGGCTCGGCTCGGAGGGTTTCGCCCGGCGGCAGCGGGCTGGGAGAGGCGGGGAGGGGAGCGGCGGAGCCGCCGGAGCTCCCCGTCCTTCAACTTCGGCTCCCCCGCCGA
Organism: Anarhynchus alexandrinus; assembly: GCA_008711295.1. NCBI lineage: Eukaryota > Metazoa > Chordata > Aves > Charadriiformes > Charadriidae > Anarhynchus > Anarhynchus alexandrinus. Next base: position 4,033,972 of record VUYV01000012.1, on the reverse strand, counting down.
CAGAAAAGTTTGGCGGCTCTCCTAAGACGCCCGAAACCCCTGGTCCTCCCCCGCCCCTACCCCCCAAATGCCAGTTAAATAACGCGCGCAGTGGGATGCTCTGTGCCATCGAAGCTTCGTAGGTCAAAGGAACCTTGCGGTTACCTGGAAGGTGGATATGTGAGGATACATTGCTGTTAAGGTGCTTCTCTGTGCGCGTATTACTCACGGGTTACGGCCGTTTTTCCCCGCGCCAGTAACCTGTTGTATCTGTACCTGCTGCTTCCCACGCACCACTGAAACCTTCCTCGGCTGTTGCACAGGCCGATAGCAGGCTGTGGGGATGGGGGAAGGTGGTTCACGCCGGTTGTCGAGCAGGATTTTTGGGGAGGCTGAAGGTGTTGAGCGCGCTGCAGATTTAAGCTCTCGCTTGCCGGGCAGAAGGTGGCTTGTACAGTCATCTCTGAAATTTTAACAACTCGGTCCATGCATGGTTGCTGCCTTCAGGTGGATGGATGAACAGAGGGAGACGGGGTATGGATGTTTGCACACTTGGTAAAGACTCTATATTTTGAAAGGTGGTTCCTGTTTAATATACGAATGTTGCATAATATCTTCGAGTTTGCAATAGTTGGCTACAAAGACTTACGGTGCTATTTTTAAACCCAGTAGAAGGGTGGTAAAATCTGATTGCGTGCGTTTTAAATTACAAACATGCTTGTTCTCGTTAGGACAGAGGGTTTTTTCCTTTTGGGGTGGCAGTTTTTATTGCTGCTGCCAAAGCTATCTCTGATGCTTTATTTTCTTTGAGAAGGTGGTCCAGTTTCATCACAGAAGTGCTCGGTTGCCAGAGGAAAATGCTGTCAGTCTGTCAAAAGACTTGCTAATTGATCTGTACTTACTGGGGACCAGTGACAGCAGAACAAAATCCAGGCATTGAAACAGAGACTAGGTTAAGCTAAAAAAGAAAGAGTGTCTCTTTGGATGTGAATTTGACTGCAGCCTCCAAGTGCAGAACAGACATTTCAGTAGGGCCATATGCTTCGCCAGCTTCTCCAGAAGCAGTGGCAAGGGAACTAATTTCTGACCTACAGATCCCTCCCTTTTTTATATCTTTTCAGCCCTAAGCACAGAATCGACAACTGTCAAATCATATGGTACCTCTCTGCTGCGGACAAATGTCAAATACTCATCGTAAAATTGATTTTCAGCCCTCCTTTTAATTAGGTATAAAGAACCTCTCTTTAGAGAGGAAGGATAGTTTGCTGATACCCGCATTATTTATGTTTCAGGTAAAGTACTTATATTCTGTTTTATAGAGTTGGTTTCTGAACACTCACAGCCAAAAAGATCCACTTTTTAAGATAGTAATAATACGGCTTTTTAATTCAGGGACTATTTTTCAGTTTTCAGAACTAAAGCCATTAGGCAAAACAAGAATCGTATCTTCTCCATATAGACATATTCTAGTCATACATAAACCTTTGGTGTAGAGGAAATAAGATTATGGAAGCAAAAGAGCCCTTTGTCTGAATAATAATGTTAGTTAATTCCTTAGCATGCACTGCATTGAGAGACAATTATTGTGATTTGAATTTTTGCTCCATTAGCATGATTTAAAAAAAAATCAATATTGTAAGATCTTGCTGCTTTAGAAGATGCTCACAGTGAGAAGGAGAGGCTTAATGGGAACATGTGAATCATCAAGTAGATTGCCTACAGGTACTTCAGTTATGCCCACCGCTATCTTTTTCACTAAGGTACTTGAGTATCAATCCTAGAAACATTTTATGCCAAGTAATGCGTCAGGAAAAAAAAAACAAACACCCAGTGTTCGAGCTTATGGAGTGATATCACTCCTAAAAGTATTCTCTCTGAAGTGCTACTTCTGGGAATTATGATTTAGCGAAATATAATTGAAGAGCCTTTGTAGAGCTGCAACACGCCTCAAAATTTCTCCTATCCAAGAATTTTACATTTGCAAAACTAAGGATTTCTTTTAACCTGGCTGTACATTATGGTCGATATCTTGGATTGTGCCTGTCCATCGATTTTGGCCAAACTTGTCACCACTTGGCAGAGGAGAGAATGTAGTTAACACTTTGGAAGTAATTACTCTTAAAAGGTAGTTAAATATGTGAAATGTTCCTAGATAGCTTCTATTTCTTATTTTCATAATGCATTTTCCTAACAAGGTCTGCAAACAAAATAAAATCCCTTTAGGTGTTGATCGTGACAGTTACACTGTACTTTCCTTGTGAAGTTCTTTGCAATGGGGACAGGGTATTGGCATGTTATTCCGTATTACTTAAAATTCTGTGCCTTTTAGGTCCATGTTACTGTAAAAACATAGTTGTCGGTGCTCACTGTGATCCTAGTCCAGATGGGGTTGTGGTATAGATGTCCAGTTCTATCCAGATGAATGCACATGCTAACAGTTACACTGTGGGGTTATTCCCGACGTCCAGGTATATGTGAGTGCAAAGTGGGAGTTTTAGGTAAAATGAGATCGGCATTTGATTTTCTGAAATTGTAAAACACGCAAACTCTCTTCAAATTCATCAGTGCTTGATGATCAGTATCTGTTTTATAAAAAATCAACTTCAGTCCTCTTTTTAATTCTTTATTTCAAGAACTCTTAATTCTAGGAAGTTGAATTAGTAGAATATTTGATTTAATCATTTTAATTAACAAAGATGCTATGCCGATTTGTTTATATTATAGCATGGCATCTTAATGCCTTTCATGGTAACTCTCAGCCTGTCTTCTTCTCTTTTCCCTCCCGCCTGTGTAATTTCTTTCTGATCCTACTTCAAAGTCCCTCAGTCCCCAGAAATCATTAGATTCAATTTCTATTGCTATTTTCTCATCATAAAGCTTCCTGTGTTGTGTCATAGGAACAGTCATAGCAAATCAGATCAGTAAATTATACGAGATGTTTCAAAGAAAATATAATGAAACCTTGTATCAAGCAACTACAGACTACCTTGTGGAGGGAGGAGGCACCTTACCCTGGATGAATTCTTCCCTATTCCCCATTATTATTTTCCTCCTGTTCTTGCCTTCTTACGCATCGTCTGTCAATGCCAGTCCTAACAACCTGACACATTTGAAATGAAAACAGTTCACTTCTTGATTGTTTTCTTCAGCTCTTTCACTTGCATTTCGATTCCCTCTGTGCCCTGACGCTGTTCCGTGCTTCCCCCTTCCAAGTCTACAGGCTTCATCATCTCACGAGCGCTTGGCTCCAGCTGGTTCTGTTGCATTGCTGAAAGTAATCTGCAGGCGTGGGGTTAGGGATGGGCTCGTTCAGTTTTCCTTCTGTATTGACTACGATTGATGTTAACTTGAATTTTAGAGTAATGTGCATGTGGTGACTCCAGAATATCAGCTCAGTTATTTGGCCTGAGCACTGGCTGTTGTCCTTCCTGGATCTCCAGCTATCTTTACAGTTGGGTAGCACCATCCCCTCCCTGCTTGTCTTGTGGTAATGAGGAGTGGCAAGAATAGCCAGAGATTTATTCTCAGCAGATTAATCACACTGCCCTCTGCTGCTCTCTTTCAGCTGAGCTGATTTATCATAATTTGTACCCTGTTTACCTATTCTTCAAATAAACATTTTGCAACAGCGTACTTCCCAGTACTGGCTTGCAAGAATACTTTGTAAGCGACAAACAAACAGAATTTATATCCCTTTGCTTACTTAAATAATAACAATAACCATTCATTGTAGAGGCATGGAAGGTTTTACTCTGCTGGCAGCATCCCTGGAAGCCAGATCCAATGTGGCAGCAGCTCAGTGGAGTATATACAAATGAAGAAGAGTTGAAATCAAACTCCATTCATTGGACTTTCTCATGGTCCTCAGCAAGAGGTAGTATTTTCACTCCAGATGTGGTAACCTCTTTTCAGTGTTGTAGTCCTTACTGACAAAAATAATTTTAATAGTCCTTCACTAAAGAAAGCCCTTCAAGTTTCAGCTGTTACTTTTCTGGTGGTTCTTCTCTGCTCTTTGGGTTTATTTTTCCTTGTCCTGAACTCTGTCAGTAATAGGTGATCTTGCATGCTCATCTCTTCCAGAGACATTTATTTGCCACTCGGGTATTACACATCATCAGCATATATGGTCTATAATCATTGTATTTTACATTTTCCTAGAGTGTAAAATCCCTCTGAAGCAATTCAGCAGTTTCAGTCCTAACTTATTTGAGTATCTGGTAACCATCTTCTAGAGACGATCTCTGTTTTTGTCTTGTTTTGTCTCTAGGTTTATAATTACAAACTGTTACGGATGAAAAGTTCCTGTCCTCTTCCAAGGCTGGCTTCCCTGGAGTCTCAGTTACTTTTCCTCTGCTTCTCTTACACAGTTCTTTTCTGTGCTGGGATAGAAGAGATTCAAAATAACACAAAGCAACCAAAACTGTCCCTCCTGCCTTCCGAGGGCTTGCCTTAGTCTCTGTCGGCAGGGCAGCAAACCCTTAGCAGAGGGAAGCTTCCCCATAGTCGGCTGTTGCTCAGTGCAAATATCTTTCTGTAACAGAGCCGGGGCTCTTTTTCTGTTTGCCTGTGTACGAGAAATACAGAAGTCCATGGAGAGCAGGTGGGGAGGAGCAGGCACGTGGCCTACAACTGTAGTTGCCAAGCTTAAAGGGCTGCAGGAGGCACAGTGGGGTTTGGGCGTGAGCTTCAACCCCTACTGCTGTTGTGTGCTCCTGTTTTGTGGAGTTGCGGGCAGACATCTTCATCACTGGTGTTACGGGGAGATGTGCAGCAGATTTGCACCGAGGTGGGTTCCCAAGCCACTGGGGAGGAGGAGAGCAGGCCAAGTCCCCTACTTCTTGTCTGGCGGGTGGAAACTGCCAGGTGACCTGGTCTGAGGCCAGGGTGAGAGCACTGGGGTATGGCTTAGAAGTGTAGGAACTGGTGAGAATTGGGCTATTTCTAGCTGCAGCACTGGCAAGGCTTTATCACCAGCCAGCAGAAAAGAACATCAAAGATTTAACCCTCTTACAGATTTCTCAGCAGAAATGGGTTTTCTTTTTTTTTCTTTTCTTTTTTTTTTTTAATGGAGGAAAATGGAGCATCTGTGAAATACTAATTTTTTGATTATGTATGAAAGTTTGAATAAATATATTATTTGGGGTTTGTTTTTTTTTTTTTTTGGTATGGATGGGGTGTTTTTTTTGGTGTAGGTGGAAGATTTTATAAAAGGATTGTGGAGTGGACTTAGCAGACTCATCATTGTAGCTTGGGTGAACTTGATGACTGTTTATGATGATCCTCACTTTGACAGGATTCCTGAAGGGAAGTCTTTGTCTTTTCCGAATTGTGTCCTGATAGCAAATGGTGTTTGAAGAAATCCAGGTAGTGAGACCTAACCTTGGGCTTCTTCTCTGCTATGGGGATGTAAGTCTGTGCTCCTCAGGCAACTTCTTCACTGAAGGTATGTCACAGGGCTGAGCGCCTGTCACAGGGCTGCGCTGGTGCTGATCGTGTAGGGTGACCTGAAACCCCAGCCCTGAGACAGAGGCAAATCAGGATATATTTGAGACCCCACCTGAAGTACTGCGTCCAGCTCTGGAGCCCCCAACATAGGAAAGACATGGACCTGTTGGAGTGGGTCCAGAGGAGGGCCACAAAGATGATCAGAGGGCTGGAGCACCTCTCCTCCTCTCAGAGGGCTAGAGCAACTCTCTCACAGGCTGAGAGAGTTGGGGTTGTTCAGCCTGGAGAAGAGAAGGCTCCGGGGAGACCTTATAGCAGCCTTCCAGTACCTAAAGGGGGCCTACAGGAGAGCTGAGGAAGGACTTTTTACTGGGGCATGTAGTGATAGGATGAGGGGGAATGGCTTCAAACTGGAAGGGTGTAGATTTAGATTAGATATTAGGAAGAAATTTTTCACTTTGAGGGTGGTGAGGCACTGGAACAGGTTGCCCAGAGAAGTTGTGGATGCCCCATCCCTGGAAGTGTTCAAGGCCAGGATGGATGTGGCTTTGAGCAACCTTTTGAGTTGGAACTCGATCTTCAAGGTCCTTTCCAACCTAAACCATTCTATGATATTGCTGTGTCCAATATTGCCCAGTTGCGCCTGTTCCCACCATGGAATGGACCTGTGGAGAGCTGGGCAGCTCGTCACCAAGGTCTACGTATGTCTTCCAGCCGTTGGCTGTACTGTCAGAAGGCTGACCGCCCCTCAGTTACGAGATTAGTGTGATTTGTGGTGCAAAGTTCAGAAATGCTCATGTCTCTCTCTGTCGCTGACCCTTTATTTCCAAAGACATGCAGTTTGTGTTGCTTGAGTGCGGGTGTGGGGGTTTACAGTTATGTAGCACCTGCTGGAGGCTACACCGCCTGGTAGCTGGAGGGTGTCGTTTCTGAGTGGTGGCAAGCCTGGCTGTTGACCAGAGAGAGCTCGGGTCGTCTGACCTATAGGAACATTCTGTTGCCTCGTTGTAAGGAATTGCTTCAAGTGGCAATTACTTGTTTTTCTAAGCGGTGGATGGAGCTGGATGTGCATGTTCGGCACTGTCTTGGCATGCTGTTCTCTGCCTGGGACACACACTTTTTTAAATATCTTTTAACGCTTTTGCATGGGAAGGAAAAATGCTTAGTGCACTCTTCTTCTTTTCTGACTTTTCTAGCAATTCCCTTATCCTTCGGGGGATCGCTCATTTCCTTTACCTTTAGGTATTCTTTTCATCCTTGTAATTGGTCATTTGTTCATCTGAGATGGTGAAGCCTCATTCCAGCTCTGAATTTTTATTTTCTGTTTTCGTTCTCTCCAGTTCCTTTCTTGCATCATTATTTCTGTTTTGAGACCTGACTCCACATCAGTGACTCTGCTGCCTATATCTTCTGCACCTTTCCTTTGTTCTTTGAATGAGACCAGTAGGGTAGTTTTTTACAGTTTTATAACATAAGCATGGTGCTAACCATGATATCAGTCTCAATGACCGGTGCTGGTTTAACCATTTTAATTAGTAAAGGTTCAGACTCAACCCTGCATATACTGCTTTTCTCTGCTTTGATGTAAAATACCATTGGAGTGGTTACTGGTGAAGGGCATTTTAAGACTTTTACTGAAGATCAGTTCCCTGGTTGTAGTTAGTTTATCATTTGAAATGTTTTATATTCCCTCTTCCAGATGATAGTATTTTGCCTACAGGGGTAAACCATGCCTTCTGCTTGTCGTGTGTGTTAGAGGATTAAATCTTACGGGTGCATGCTTTTCATGTGTTGAGGCAGAACCTCATTAAAATTAAAAGGTTTTACTGAGGGACATTGATCTCATCTGTTTGCAATAATGCGTAATTGTACATGAAACTGTTAATTATGAGGAAACGGCTACGCATGCCTCCAATGCTTCATATGATTCCCATATTTTGTTTGATTAGATGGGCTGAAGAAAGGTTACACAATATTCTTTCACGTCAGAGTTGAAAAGCAGAGTCTTTCTTTGCTTTATTAAGACTTTGTTGATGAAATATTTTTTACGAGATTACTTTGGTAGGGCTTTCTTGGGGTTTTTTTTAGGGTTTCGCATTGTCTGCCAGGTATTTTAAGAAGCTGTAGAACATAAGTGCGTGTGTTGCGTTTCTTGTCTCTGGCAACTCAGCCAATTTTAAAAGAACTTCACACATCTGACTAATAAACCAAACTACAGTTTTGATCTTGTAAACACTTACATGTATACATAACTTTATTTGTGTTACATGTTCTGGGGAAATCCAGTGAGAATGTTTCTGTCAGCAAACTTTTTATATAAACAGGCTTGTTCGCAGTGCCGGAATGGGCTGTATTAAAATTAGCTGGCACAAATGATGGTACGCCATAGGCAGTCGGTTATGCTGGGTGTCGAGATTGTTACCATAGGGCACCAGATACTGGGGTGCAGAGAGTTTTGGTCCCCTATGGTTGTTCTGTTAGGTAGAGCTACCGTATAGGTTGAGAAAGACTGCCCCGTGTTGCTGCTTTTACTGGCCAACGTCCGCACGTTGTGATTCAGCCCTTTATTTTTAGCTACCTAATTGCAGCCAACTGCTGCACAGAACACAGATAAGGCAGCTAATTTTAATATGAAAATCACAGTAACATATTGAGTTCATTGTGAAAAAAAATTTCTTTTTTGTTTTCCACAACTGAAAGTAACTGGTAGATTTTTTTTGTTTTCTTTTGTACAAAGGTCTTGTTCTTGCATTAAGCTCTTATGGAAAAAAATACACTCAAAGAAGGAAAACATAATGAATATGACAGGATGAGTATTCATGATTCTCCACATGACAGAGATACTTAATCATTTTTTAAAATATCTAAGAATCTGTTTTGTTTATGGAAGACTTATCTCATTTTTAGAAGAAAGTTTCAGGCATTTCTGACTGTGGGAATAAGCTTGAAAGGCCTGGAAGACAAATGTAATCCCAGATTAGCATCCTTTAAAATAATGAGAAGGGGCATCAAATCCTACTTTTCCCACATGCTGAAATTGTCCCCCTTTCCCCTGATTCAGAGTTGGTCTGTGCACAGAAGCAGCTGTACAACTGACATTCCCTACACTGTGTGGCCATAGCCTGCCTTCATGTCAACTGGGGTTTTTTGTGTGTAAAGTTAGTGTTTAGCTTGTGCTTCTGAATAGTTTTCACTTACATAATACTAGAACAAAAACGTTCATGCTGTTATGCACCAAAAAATAAAAAAAAGAACTGAAAAATCAAGGTAAGTTTCAGTTTGAGCTGGATTTGCCGTGTGATGTTGCCCAAAATAAATGCTTTCAGGTGTTGCTATGCAGGTAGAGAAGTGTGCGTTTTATCTCTGCTTGTAATGTGTTTTTATGCTGCTCTTGTTTGTTTTACCTTCATCACTCTAGGCACAGTCCCTCTTCTGTGTTTGTAGTATTTTTTTGTGTTATAAAACTGCACACTATGATTCTGTAAATAAATATTGTAGAAACCAGGTGCAAATACAAAAATATGACTGTGTAAGACAATATGTGTACATTTTTATAGTATCTCCTTGGGGATTACAAAACACTATACTGGACATTATTTATGAAGTTGCCTAGATAGTGTGATCTCTATGTAGATGCTTTATATTCTTGAGCTGCTACATGAATGTTTTGAATTCTTTATTTTTTGTAAGCATGTTTCCATATTCTTCCACAAAAAAATTGGAGAAAAGAGCAGCAGAACGTTGGTGGGTAACTACAGTCAGTTACCTCAGTAAGGATTATTTGTAAGAGGTAAATTTGATTTAAAGATGTTGTTTTATTCGAAGACTGCTGATGTCAAAGATACTTTTTATGTATTTTATGTATCTTAATATTATGTTATATTAGGTGGAATATTATATTGGGTGGAAAAAGATGGTTCTTATAGAACTGTCTATTCTAACAGCACCTGGAAAATGTTTTGAATAATTTGCTAGTAACGGTGGTTCCGATCTACTTTCTATTCTTATGGATCTATAAGACCTTTTTATTATCAAATGTTCTTCTATTATCAAAGATCCCTTTTGGAAATGCAACCATATAAAGTCATTCCTCATTCAGTTTTCACTTTACGTTTTGTGACATACTGTGTTATAGTTCTAGACTCATCAGAAAGTCATATTTTCATCCCCATAATGTGTAGCATGCTGATTTTTATATAGTTCTGCTCTAACCAACATGTGTTGGTGCCTTTCAGAAACTTATTACATGGCTTTTTTACAGTTTCGTAAAGATCATAGGAATTTGGCAAAATGTCTTTCCCATAAATCTATATTTTGGGGGAAAATCATTGCTTTTCTTGTAACTCATTGTTAGTTCAGTGACATAACAGACATTAAATTATTTTTGCTGAGAATCAGTGTCAGGCTGAGAGATCTATTGTTACTTGAGTCATTCTTTCTAAAAGATTGGTATAATACTGGATTTCAACCAGTGCTCTGAACTTCCCCAGAGTCAACACTAATGGTCCAGATACAGCCTGGATGGTTCTCGTGCATCTCGTGGTGGCAAGTTACCTGGATTTGTCAATTTGACAGATGATCTGAAGTTAGTAGTGGTTACCTGTTGTCATCCTCAATTACTCTTAGATTGCAAAATATTCAATCCTATTTACCATAGGTGTTACTGCTGAGAGCTACAGCTCGGATTTTGAAGTCGTGATCTTAAAAATCTGCCGGTGTGAGATTTTAGGAGTGCCTCTGAGCCAGTGCTGGAGCCTACCCTTCCCTAGCATGAGAACCGACGGGATGCAGCCCCAAAGCTCAGCGTGGCGCTCTGAGGAGTGCCCAAGCCCGGAGAAGGACACGCTTTATGCACCCAAGCAGAGTTCCATCCCAGGGTTTGCTGTGTGAGGGCCAGGTTGTCGGGGGTGCTGTGCTGTAACACATGCACAGCCACGTTCTCCAGTAAGCTGATCATAATTTGCTCATCGTGCCTAAACCCAGGACCGACAGCGGCTTAGGGCCAAAACCAACAGCAGGATGCAGATGCATGGACTTGGAATTCTAGGAAATTATAGAAGATAAATCACATAATTTATTAGTGTAACGTTTTGAGATACCTTCTCACTAGTACCTTCTTATCAAGAGGGTTTTTTTTTGGTGTTGTATATTTTAAGGAGAACAATGAGATTTCTATAAAGGAATTTTTATTCTTGGGAGAAGGATTGCAAGATAGTATGGGGGAGGATACAAAATTACTCTCTGAAAATTTAGCATGTAGGTGATGGAGGCTGGTGTTTGGTTTTGTGTTGTTTTTCTTTCCCCTGAGTTATTGTGGAACTCGAAAGTTCAGTGCTGAATGCAAAATGAGAGCTAAGATTGGGAATAGGCCAAAGCAGACCTTGAAAGTGAAGACAAAGACCCTGTTTATTTCAGGGAACTGTGGGAGGTATTTAAAGACAGGAGACATGATCCAGAGAGATGGATTAGTAAAATGACCTTTACAGCAGCAGGATGGGTGAGGAAAAAAAATTGCATTTATCAACGTCAAGAAAAATAATGTTTGAAGTAGTCAAGACATGATTTTGATGTAAGTTTAGATGAATTTAAGCAATGTGACTAGACAGGAAGGGCTCTCTCTTAATGTAGTTGTGCAGAACAAATCTGTGAGATTTTGCTGTACCTGGGAGGGACACTCTGGGAAGGGTCCGAGGTGGTGTTGTGACACGATTCACAGTCACCACAAAAATAAGTGGTTGCAAATAGCGTAGTTTTCAACTCTTTCATGTTTTTTGAAAATTGTTTTATGATGTTTATTGATGGTCCGTATTCATCGCACAGAACAAATAGCTTTTTCGGGGGTGTTGCGCCATTTGCTGTGTTTCTAAACCGTAGTTTAAAATTTTTTTCTTCAGCCAACCATTGCTTTTTCCTGGTGTCTTTTTGATTTCCTAATAGATAAAAATGATGCCTTTTTTTTTAGTTGTATATTATCCCTTTTCCAATTACATGTTTAGTCCTTTTTTTTTATTGTTATACTGCTTTTAATTCAACTTTTTTTTTAAAAAAAAATATTATAAATTCTTCCTCAGTTGTAAAGTTGTATCTGAATCAACAAGTTGTTGGTCACTTCTTGCTGTTTGATGTTCCCTCAGCTGACTTGGCTCATAGCTGTGATGTACTGGAGACCGCTCCAGTATCTCCTTTCCTAGCTTGTTTATTTAAACTAGCTGCAAAACAAACTGTACTTTTTAGTCATTGTGACTTGAGTGAATAATGCTGCAACCATACTAGTCTATAAAAGCTTCTCCAAACCTGAGTGTGAAAAAAAACCCCAAAACATTCAGGGCTCAATGGGCCAAGCCTCGTTGTGTTGGGGAGCACGGGTGCCCGTAGTCCCATCAGTTACTTACTGAATATGTGCTTATTAATTGACATGAAGCTGATTGTCTAAATCCCTGCTAGCCTAGGAGACATTAGTGATGCTCGCACTGAAAGCTTTCTGTGCAACACAAACTAATGCTGTTCCTCTAATTATTTTTTTTTTTTACAGTCTTACGGTAAAGGGGCAAGAAGAAAAAACCGCTTTAAAGGATCGGATGGGAGTACATCTTCTGACACTACCTCTAACAGTTTCGTACGTCAGGTATGGTTTTTTCAGCTTTTAAGACTGGATGACTTGCTGATGTCAATGTTCGAGTAATTTTTTTGGGGGGGTAAATTGTCAAATCAAAGTGTGATGCTGTAGCCGGAGAAATAGCAGAAGTCTGCTGGCACAATGAAAAATATTTGGTTGCTATTGTTTTGATCTTGGCAGAAAAATACTTCTTCATTTCTTATTCATTTCCATATATAGTAGTTTGCATTATTTTTCTTACTCTAATGCTGTCAGGTGATTAAAGCTGGAGGAGGAGGTGGAGTCTGATGGAAGTGCCTCAAGTGGCAACACTGGGGAGAAGGCATCAAAACCCCACCAATCCTTGGGGTTTTCCTGCTTAAAATAGTGCTCTGTGAGGCAGTGTTAACTGAGATGCTTTCCACCCACATCCCAGTGTTATTTTAAGGTACGGGTTGGAGGGGAAATCCCTGGCAGCATTTATCCCCATTGCACTGATGCTGAAAGGCCGGTAGAGGATGGAGTAGTGCTGTAGGCTCCCATGACATGTGCCTACATGTCTCTATCTCTCAAAGCGGGAGACCCAAGTGGATCCCAGACCTGTGTGGGTGCTTGGAGAACAGCTCAGTCTTGCCAACAGAGGTGACAAAAAAGTGCAGGGAAGGGTATCCAGAGCCCAGTGTGGTCTTCAGCTGCAGAACAGTGCTACTGAAGCTGTGCTTTTGTGGAAGGAGAGTGCATTTTGATGTGCTTCTGGTTGACAACAACCTGGAGAGCATGAAGGGTGCCCAGAGCATCACAGTGACTGCCCCTGTGCAGAGTCTGAAATACAGTTCTTCATGCCCTGCTGATTTAAGCTATGGTTTTGCAAATGTAGACTTTGCCAACTTTTTTTGGAAAGGTTCTGGAATTTGGGAGGTTTCACTGCAGAGTTTTTGGTTTTCCCACAAGCCAGGCACCAGACCTCCTTCTCTGCTGCCTTGTCTTGCATGTTCCTCCACCTCAAAACATTTAATAGCTCTACAGCTGTTGCATTGGTTGTATCGGTACACATCTTCTGTACTGATACAAGTACACATCTTTTGTTTGCAAAATTCTTCTGCTTTGTCCTGCTGTGATCATGTTAGCAGGTTTTGTGATAGGCTGTGGATTTGATAAAGTCAGGCCCCTATTACATTTCAGCGAACATAGGCGTGAAATATTAATTGATCATGGGAGTTTTTCGGCGGCAGTAAACAATATGAAGGTGGAAACCCTGGATCAATAAATTCCTTATTTGTGACATTTTGTTCTCTTTAAAAATACTCTGTAAAAAAGCAATCCAAGTAGTGTTTGGGAGCCGCAACAGGATCTCCCAGTTCCGAGGAATCTTTGTAAGGAAATCTGTGTTGCTGTTTTCCTTAGCTCCTCGTGGACGTTGAATTCAGTCTGGAACATTTTTAGCAGAGTATGAGTGTTTATTTTACACTGACTGCACATGGTTCTTTGCCTTTCTTGTTTACCTAAATGAAGTCTGAAGTTGGTCCCAAGTATCTCTTCTTGCTGTCATGAGGGGGAGTAGGGCAAAGAGGATGTAACACAAGGAGGTGGATCATCAAACTACATATGGATGTTGAGATGGACTCCTGTAGTCAGTGGAGAGCTGGTTTACTCTATAGACTGTGGGGCATGATTTATCAAATCTTCAAAACAGAGATATAAAACAGGGTTGGTGAGCTACAGTCTAAAAGTGTCTATATCTTCCCCAGGGCTGTAAAGGGAGCATAGAGCGTGACTGCCTCAAGTGTAGATTTTTACAGAAGATATTTATATATTTCCCTGAAATAAATCCAAGTTTAGTAGTTGCTCAAGTGATACAATACAAATGACTGAAAGGTGAAATAGGTTTCTGCAAAAATCCAGAGACTGAATCGATTGCTGAAGCAAAACTAATTTTTGAAATGGCATTGTCACTGAAGATAACGAAGGGATGATAATGGATAAATATGTTATGTGACATTGTCCAAAATAAATTTTGAAAAAGGAGGCAATCACAAAACATTCCTAGTAAGTAATGTATAGATAGAGATGTTAGAGTTGTAGCAGATGTATGAGAGAAGTGTCTCTTCACAGTTGCTGCTGAGAGGTTTATTTCAGAGCTTAGACTGCATCTTTAACAGACTTTCCTGCTCCGATTATCCTCCTGGGACAGCTTGGTTTTTTCCTACACTGAGGAAGAATTGCCACCGGTGGGACCAGGGTGCCTGGTGCCCCAGATGTTAAACAGAATGAGTGCAGCCGCTTTCTGCTGGCTCCGCTGCTGTGACTTTCCCAGAAACTACTTCGGTGCTGCATATTGTGTGTCTCCATCTTTCTTGGGGGATATTTTACGTGGTATAAATGAACATAAATGTTTTGCCATAACCATTCATTTGCAGGAGAAAAAGCGACTCCAAGAATTTGGTGTTTATCTTGAGATAGGTGAAAGTTGCAGAAAAGCAGAGCAGACAAATGAATCCAAACCCAGCAGAATCAATGATATACCTGTTTATTTTACGTTATTTTATTTTAGTGCTATCTTAAAACTGGGAAGACGATTTTTGCTCGGAAAGGGGTTTTTAGGTTTTTTTTGGCAGTGGTTTTGATCTAGATGTGGGATACACACAACCTGTTTGTTTCTGTGATGCTTANTCCCCCCCCCCCCCCCCCCTCGTTTCCTGTCTCCTTTCACATTTATTTCTTAACTTGTCCTGCAACTTTTATGTGCATCTCTACAAGCACTCGCTTCCACACTCAAGATGGAATCCTGGGATTGTCCTGAACATTTATTGCTAAGGTCTGCCTCTGTTCCTCATAAAGAAGAAAGAATGTTTGGAAGGTGTTTTTGCGTCATATTTAGCTGGTCTGTCCTTCAACTGGGAGAGCTGCGAGGGGCGTGCAGGTTCTTCTCATAAGCATCGATGGAAAGTGGACATTTCCCAACAGAGAAATATAGTGGCGCTGGATAAGAGAAGACAAATATGTCTAGTCCTGAAGAAATGTTATGCATGTGGAAGGCAGTGGAGGTATTGTGCAAGAGCAAGTTAACTTTCTGCATATAGGATTCAGTCATTTGAATCTGCAGATCTGCTGGCCATTTAAATTAAAGCTGCTGCAGGAGTGAGGGAGTTTGTATCTATTCCTTACATTGACAAAGCTTTATTGTGTCTGCATTTTACTATTTCCTTAAGGCCATCTGCACCTCTGGCTCTAATACGTACCTGGCGAGTTTCCTGCAATGCATACCAAATGCTACGGTAGTAAAAATAATGCCAACTTAGTTTTGTTTGAATGAGAGAGAACAAAGTAACATTTTATGCAAATTGCTTGAAAATTCCTGCTGTTGTATAAGGAGGATGAAATGCAGCCTGCACAGCCCTGTGCCCAGTGATCTTTTCCATTTAAATCTGTTTTTCAAAGTGCTGAAATAGTGCAGAGCAATCCATCCAGTATTGTTTCTCATATATATAAAAGAAGCAGTAAACCCAAGCAAGAGTATTTATATACATCTATAAAAAATACAAATTCAAACCCCATTCTTTTCAATCCAGTTAAACCTCCTTTGTACCGTGAATTTTCTCTATTGATATGCATTTTGATTTCTATTTTTTACTTGTGATGCTGTAAAACCTATGAGATTTTAGTAGAATGTTTTGGATCATGTTCTATTTGTTTGTTACAAAAAAATTGTTTGTTTAATTTTGCCTCCAGAATATCATCGATGATATTGGAGCTTAAAAAAATAACAACTTGGCCTTCCTTTCACTTGCCAGCAGCTACTGCTTGACTCTTCAGTAGCAGGAGAGGGAAATTTTTTTTCCCCCTCTGTTGTGTTGTGAAATCTTATTGGCAATTAAGCAGTGTATTTGGAAAGCAGAAGCATCACTGCACACCAATCAGCTCCTAACTGACTTTAATCAGTTGTCTTTAGGGAGCTAAAGAACATCGTGTGATATAGTTTTCATTGTCTTTTTTGAGCTTCGGAGTGATAAGCAGCTCGTTCTTAGGGTTAGCTACGAAAGACTCAATTGGATCTGATCTCTACTTGCTGCCATTTTGACTGATGCGTGGTAATGATTTTGTTCCCAAGGGTTTTTTCAAAATACAGATCCGACAAAATATTTTGCAGGCAACACTACGGCACTTCCCAGCAACATTATTTTAAGCAAATTGCATGTTCTGATAGCATTACATATTTTGTGGTTGCACTTCTGGACCTGTCTTTGTCGAGGTTTTATTTTAAATCCTAATGATTAATCACAGAAGCAGTCTAAGTTGTTGGGATTTTTACGTATTGCAAAGGCAGATTAGATTGTGAAATCGACTGTAGACTATGGACTTGCTTACTGAAATATTTAAGGTTTTACAAATCTGTTTTTTTGCCTTTAAATATTGGCTTGATGCCTGTTACACTGTGTTCACCCAAAAACACAGCTATAAATAATTACGTAGGGAATTCATTATTCTTCTGCTTTCCTCTGAGGACATTTGCCTAGCTGTGTAATTACCTATTCAATTTTATGAATGGTAAAACTAAGATTTGCACTAAAAAATGATTTGAAACTATTGACTTAGTTTTGCTCATAAACACGCCTCTTAATCTTGAGTTCACCGGAAAACTGAGCCATGTCAGAAATGTACTCCTCTTCTNGCTTAGCTTTGATTTTTTTCCTTTTCATGAGGGGAAGAGCTTATGTATTCAGCTCGTACATGCAGCCTGGCAGTGAGGCAATGCGTTTGCAGGCTGAGCTGCAACGAGCTGGTGTAGAGTGGGCACAGATATTAGCTTTCGTCTTAATGCCCGGTACTAACGATCTGATGCTGAAAATCTGCTTATGCTTTCTCCGCTAGGACTATTCCTGCTTCTTGAAGGCTATGTGTGAACAAGATTGTGGCTAGCCAGAAAATAATAAATAATTTTAAAAAAAGCTCATTTGCAAATTAATATGTTCTTTAATTCTTTGTGTGCCTCTAATTAGGAGACGTGTTTGGCTTGTAGAGAAAAAAGGAGCTTTTCAGACTTGCCTTTAGCTTTTACACATAACAAAATGAGGTATGTCAGAAATTTTTAGAGGTATTGTGAAAACACTGATTGTAATACAGGAAAATGTCTACCTACTTTTCTCATCTTTTATTTGTGATGCTAATGTCTGGGCATATTTTGTTAGGCTCATTTTTTTTCTCTATTCTGATTCTGGGATTTCACTGAAAGCCACAGCAGTGATGCTTGTGGCCTGTGCTTGCTATTGTGGTTGCAGTGAAGCCTTACGCAAATGGTACTTACTAGAACATCTGCTTATTTGAAACACATTAAAACCGTTATTTTGTGGGTTTTTAATTGGATGGAATTGTGGCATCCTATGTTTTTCACTGTGAATTACAAGTTTTTGAAGGAAATGTATTGCAGTTGGATAAAGCCACCTCACACTGAGGTTGGTCTATGGAGTATGATGTCTGTACTGCTGTGTTCTTCTGGCGTTCGCAGGAGCCACCAAACTTTGCTGTTAAGGCCCGTGTGTGACCTTAAATCATGAATGTAGTTTCAGCGTGATGTGCCGTTTGTACCAAGCAATGTTACTCGGTTTTCAGTCAAATCCAGTGAGTCTGTATTTGTTATGATACAAAATTAGATAACGTCTCTAGAAGTAGTACTACTATGGGAAAGCAACTATTTTTTATCTATTTCTTGTCATATGAAGTATACCAAGTTCACAGCGGAAGAGTGGGTGAAGCACTTAGAGCAGCGTAGGGATTCATAAGAATATGTCAGTTCAGCTGTTGATGTAGAGTTTCATTCATGGCTGATATCTCGGTTCCTCAGTCATGTGGTAAAAACCAGCTAGATGGAGGAGTGGGAGGAGGACAGCTTTTTAGAAGAGGCCTGGATTGGGAGTGTGTGGCTGGAGGGAGGAAGGGTGGAGGGAGCAGAAAAGGGACTTTCCCTTCCGGTGGCAGTTGTGAAGCTGCACTTTAGGCTCTGTAGACATGGGAAAATCGCATCAGGCTCATTGAGCTATAGATTTCCTCAGCTGTAGTAAGGGTTTGAAAAGTCTCCTTTTTTGGCCTGGAGAGAAAAGAACAGATGCCCCTATAAAGCATGGGATTTTGGCACGCGTGACTGGAGGGGAGATGGCTGAGAAAAACCCAGCGGAAAGGAAGTTCATTTGCGGACTTCAATTCTTTCATGGGCCCTTTTTTGCCTCAAATGGTTTCTAAGAATAGAAATCAAAATGCTGCCATGTGTTTAAAAAAAACCACACACCCTCTAACCAAAACAAACAGGCAAAACATCATAAACCTCTTCTTATACATTCGTTTGCTCTTCTTGTAGCAGGGTGTGAGAAAATTACAGGGGCGAGCAACCAAATATAATGCCTTATTAAAAACTGAACGTAGGAGCCCTCCTTGTAGCCTGTTTGATGTTCTTTTGCATGCAGCTGAAGTTGATACATCCTTCTCCAAGCAGCAGAGGGAACTATGAAATTTGGAAAATTGGGCTTGTATCTAATGGCTGCTGAGATGATTGCCAGCATTGCTTTTGAGGTTGCTGAGATGATGGGTGGGTATTGCAAGGTGTCAGAGAAGACATATGTGGCCTCCTGCAAGAGGATGGGGGGAGATGCGAGTCCTGACATGGGAGGTGGCACGTCCACTGGTGGCAGCTGTTGGACCTTCTCCTTTGGTGTTCCCATTGCTGCCATCTCACGTGTGCCTCCTGGCTATGTGCTTCTCCTCTGGGTCTATCAGGGAGAGGAGAAATGGGGCTTTCCAGCTGTTCAGGAACTACCACAGCCTGCACTCAAGTTTGGTGGCATCAGATTTGTAGTGGAGCATTCCATGGGTGCAACAGGACTTGTGTGTCCCTGGGCAACATGGGATTTCTGCAGGTGACAGGGCTGTCTCCGTGCTGCAGGAGAGGAGGAGGAGGCGGCGGCAAGGGCTTGGCTGCTCAGGTGGGGGTTTTTGAAGCAGTTAGGCAAACTGATGGAGGTAAAGCATCATCTTTGCAATTTTCCTGAATATACAGTTGGACACTCTTCCATCATAGTGCGTGGCATAGGGAATGAGCAGAAAGGCTTAATCCTCACTGTGTTTTTAGGTTTTCTCTTTGGCCAAATATCTTCATGACTGGTAATTGTCCTCTAGCAGCCTCCATCTTGCAGTTTTCTGCTAATCGGAGTGTGCTTTGCCTGTGCTGAACCTCTCAAAGCCTTATAGCTGCACCGAAAACCTCCTTGCCTGTATTTGTGGGTCTTTTGGGTGGGGTATAGCAGCAGCTCCAAGAAAAAAAATACTGAGTTGTAAACAGTTAAGATCAAAATTAGGGATAGAATTGAATGAGAATCGAGTGTTTTGTTTTATTTTGTCCCCTGCTTCTCCCAGGAAATTCACTGCGGTTTCTAGTTCTCGTGTGCAGCATTGTCTTACTCAAAATAATAATTTTAAACATTGTGGTGAGATGCAAGGTTCTATTATATGCTATCATAGATGTCTTCTAGTTATAGCAAGCACAGACGTACAAAGTACCTGCAATGAGACTAGAGTTCCAATGCATATATTTAAGTATAGCTAATGAAAAAACTGTAAAAAAATAATTTATGAAGACAAATGCAGTGTATTGACAACTTCGTCTTATATGCCTATGTATTTGGAGTGGATTTGTTTTGGGGTTGGTTTTTTAATTTCTTTTTTAAATGGAACTGTCCATTGGAAATTTTTTTTAACGAGGCCTTAAAATATGGAGATTATTTTTGAGAAATAAGGTGGTTTAAGTCACTTGCAAAGTTTCCGTTTACAATTATATGTGAATGCACCATAAACATAGCTGCTGACTTAGTTCCTTTTAAGGAAAATTTAAATCTGAAATGATTTTTCTCGTTTTAAATATTGCATTCAGGGCTTGCATTTATGCTGTATGGTTTTGATTGGGAACAACTGTCTAACACCAGGGAACAGTTTGGTCCTCTGTAAAGCAAATGTCGTCTTCCACTCCAAAATGCAAGAGATTTCAAGGAAACGTAACTGCTGGTTTGCCGATGTGCTGCAAGCTGCTTCTGTTTTTCCTTGGCGTGGAGCTGGGCTGCTCCTAGTCATGGGAGGGCTCAGGGAGTAAAGAAAGGTACTTCGAAATTAGCCAGAGGGATCTACTCAATCTTTTGTCTTTTACCACACCCCACCAGTATGTTCCTGCTCAAACTCAGGAGTGTCATACATCACTAAGTAGATATATTACAACATATACAAGTGCCATTTCTGTCCAATTAGTCATGAAGTTTCCAGTTTTATGGGCAGTTGCAGCAGAGAGCTGTCTTCCTTGGGCTTTTTATTTAGACACTACTTCCAACACTGGTTATATGTTTCTGCAGATTTGAATGTTGCTTTTTTCGTCTGCTCTCACTCAGACTTTTCTTTGCGGAATATCAGGTTCATGGAAAAGCTTCATGTTCCACTACTTCTAAAATGAATTTTAAATATTCAAACAAATTTGCAGTAAGGCTTTTTTCTGGCCATTGAGTTACAGAGTGACATCCATGTGAGCACAATTAGTGCACTTTTTTTTTTTCCACTGGTGATTACATGATGTTTTAGTTCCCAGATATGACTGGCCTGAAAAATAGTAGGACCTGAAACAGTCCTAGATACATGAAAAACTGGAAAACTACCTTTCCTTAAAATCTGATATTGGGGATATCCGAATTCTTCCACCTCTGCCAAAGGAGGTCATTAATAATCTTGCTGAGATGCATAGCATTAATTCTAAGGTCCACATAAACCTGTAGCCTCCTATGAGATGGTTTACCCCTAATAAAGTCTTGGGTAGGAAAGAGAACTGGTTCCTACAAATGAGTGAGGAGCTGAAAGAGGGGAGGATGGGTGAAGTGAAAAAGGGAGAAATACATCTATATATGCCTTTAATGTCTTTCCTCCTCCAGTGATATTTTTGAGTTTTAAGTTGTTTTGCAGATTGAACCAGAAAATATTTCTGAAATCTGGGAAGGCTGTTACAGGATGAAAACTAGACTTCAGCTTTTTATGCTGAATTAGCTTGAGGTGCTGTGTCTTTTGTGTTGGAAATACAGCTTTAAGACATGGTTGATCAGTTGGCTCTCAAAGGTCTGCTTATCAGATGCTGCGTTTGGAGGAACTGAGTTGAAGGCAGGCGCCGTTGTTCCTGTAGAAACAGTGAAGCATGGCTAGTTGGGTTTATTTTTCATACAAACTACGAAAATTACAGTATAAATTCAGTAATCTCCCCTTACAACTTTTCTAAAAACATGTTATTGCATGCATAGCTCTCTGAAAAATAAATCATTCTTTGTCCACCTTCTTTGGCGTTATTTACTTCTTAGGAATTCTTTTGAAAATAGTAATGTGTCAAGGAAATGTTTGCTTATAATAAGAAAAGATTAAAGATTATTTCAGCCTTGTCCTTGAAATAATTCCCAAGGAAATTACCAGAGTTAGTAATAGAGTATTATCAGAAGTCAGTTGGTTTTACACATTTCTTCCCACCATTAGCTACAATTTATCCATCATCTGCCATTTATACTGAAATGGAAATAAGATGCTTTCCTAATCTGCTTGTATTCTTAAATAACGCACTAAAATAATATGTTAAAATAAAATTTCCCATGCTTTTGAGAAATAATGTTTGCTCAAACTCCATCAGCGGTTTGAAGTTATCAAAGGGTAAAATTGGGAAAAATCTTCATGTTTCTGTTGTTATCTGAGAAAAGTGAACAGTATTTAACATGCTGTTTGGGACATGACAAAGAAATGAAAGCACATTAATAGATTTGACCACTATGCTGTTACTATACTTTGAAACCTGAATGTAGAAAATGAGTCAACACCTTACATAATAAATAAGCGTGGTGAAAAAGTGTGGTGTTGAGATAAAGACTCTGAATGAAATGACACAGCCAAGTGGAAGAGAGACAGCATCGATTTGAGGCCTAAGAAGCAGTGATTCACGGGAGAAAGTCTGGAAGAATTGGCAGTGTGCTGTGTGCTTTTTTTTTTATGGAAACGACTTAACTCTGGAAGGTTTAAGATTTTTCGACTCTTATTTGATTAATTGCTCATAAGCAAGAGATACTTAGACCAGTACTTAAATTTTTTGCACAGTGTTCGGCTTATGTGTCATATTTATTTATTTTAGAAAGACTGCATGCAATTTAAAATAAGTTGGATTTGCATTGTTAGGTAAAATATTGCTGAAGGTTTTGAAGAGAGAAACTGTTGGAAGGTTGTCATGCTCTCTCAGTAGTTTTTGCAGAAAGTTTTGGGATTACCTCCCATAGGTAGTATTTGAACTTAAAAATACCTATGTACATTAGCAGTATGCAGTTCTTATTTGAACCACTGCTTATATCTGTATTTCGTTTTTAAAGTGCACGCCTTGCCGTTCCCTCAGCAGCGCAGCCCGGGCGAGCTGTGGCAGTTGAAGGCAGTCACTCTGCCAGGGCGTCCTTGTGACCGGCAGTGGGCGTGAGAAGGGCTTGTGCCAACCCGTCAGCCACAGATCAGGTCCTTCTCTCTTCCTCTGCTCTGAGGCAGATCCGCTAATACCCGTTTTATGGTGCTCTGATGCCTCTGTCTCTTTGCATCTGTTTCTTAAAATCCCTAGTTAAACTAGCGAGATGATTTATTAATGCTGTATTAAAACTTTTGTATTGAAAGGTTTCTGTTTACCACAAAACATGCTCTTTCTTAAACCCGAGTGACTAAGTCTAAATCTCTTGGGCTCGGATGCGGGCAAAGGAGCAGTGCTAGTGACTAGAAACCGCGCAGGGCAACTCCACACATCCAGAAAACGTGTGATTGCCAGGTCCGTGTCAAAGCTTGGGGTTCATATGGGTCTGCATCCAAGGTTTTCACTGAGAGATGCAGAGCATCTGCTCTGTGCTTTGAGGTATCTATTTCCCAAGTGCACTAAACTGTAACTTGTAATGAAAAGTATGACCCTCGGCTTCAGGTCTACAAACTCCTGAACCAGCATGAACCAGCAGGTCTTGTTAGGAGGCTACCTGTGAAGATGAATAATTTGGAGAAGGTGTGAGTCCAAAGTAAGAGTTTGGTTTTTTTTTTCTTCAACAGGACAGTGGCTTTCCTTTTCCAGTCCAGCTCAAGAGTCTCATCTCAACCCAGTAGACTCTTTTGTGTTTCTTCATCTTTTTGCTCAACTGTATGTTTTTTCGCATCTGCCTGAATAGCTTGTCAAATAGACACAACTATCATAAATCCTGCAGAAACCCTATGAACAGATTATGTGAGTTACTGTGTCTTGAAAAAGAGCCAAGATATGTCATCTTTCTTCCAGTGGGGCTGGATTCTTTTATTCCCACTTGCAGCTAGGATCTCTGGTGGCACACTTGAAAATGAACAATCTAAGCCACAACTTAAAAATGTAACAAAGGATTGAGAAGCAAAGCATATTCTGTACACTGTCTGTATTATATCTCCTAAATGCAGTTTCCTTTATGGGCGAATGATACCTATTAACTGTTTATGAACCACAGTCACATTTATTATAAGCCTCTGATGAGAGATATTCCCTAATTTACAATAACTTGTTAGAGTTTTGGTGATTGACTGCTCTTGAATGATAAAAAGAATATTTTTTAATATTTCCATCTAAGGTTTCTGCAAGTCTGCTTGACTTATATGTCCCATGTTAATTGATGGACTCACGGTCATGATGTGTGGTAAGTTTTGTGGGCTTCATGGATGCGGTACTGACCAAGAGGTTAAAGACACTGTGAGAGACTTGTCATCTGGGCAGGTGAATGAATGCAGAGTGCACACAAATCTCTCAGGTCCATGTAAGGATTTATGAGCTATTCTTTACTCCATCAACGTCTAAACTCCATTTCTAAAAAAAATGGAGTTGTATTACCCAATAGTTATCTCATTTATCCTTAGCAGGCCAATTTTTTTTTTTTTTAATCCTCTTGGAACTTGGCAAAGTTTTCTAGAAGGAAGTAGTAAATTTAGAAAAGAGAGAAGTAATTCCTTTGTTGTCTGCAACTGAGCTTTTGATCGCTGTTTCAGAGGTCCCTGTTCCTTATTTCTGGCAATCAGTTAACCTTCTTCAACAATCTGTAGACTCTCATCATCTCAGACCAATGGATATGTGTTATAATTACACTGGGATAGTTTACATACACCCGGCCTGTTTCCACCTGTCTTCTTCCATGCTTTTTGAAGGACCCATATCTCAAAGGCTGATGTCATAAATAATTACTTTATGATACCAAGAGAAAGAGTTTTAAATTAAACACTTATTCATTCCGAAAGAATAAAAGAATGAATAGCATTAATCTCAGACCAAGGAAGATTTGATGCTTTGTGACAAAATAAAATGCTGTGGTTACATTTGCACTTAAAATTCTCTGTCTAGAACCTGGAGGCTTTCTCTGAATCTGTCAGGACTGTGTACCTAGGAGTGTTGGTAGTTCTAGATATCTTACATGCTTCCATGAACATTTTAAGTAGAAAAGTTTTTTTGCTATGGATATGTATATAAAAATAATATATATATAGAATTTACACTTATTTTATATGAATCTATAAATCTATATCTATCTTTCTCTCTGTATATATAATGACCAAACTCCTGGCAATCTCAGATACATAGCAGCATTACATTTTATCCTTCCTGCAAATTTTCGCTATTCAGAGAGCAACTCACATCTTACTTAATTGGTCCCCATTATATGCCTGAAAGTCTACGTGGTGAAATCCAGTTTAACACAACTTCAGAATTTGGCATTTAATCTGGTATTCTTCTTTCTGTCAGAGAAGTTGGCTTTCTACCTTGGCAAGATTCATCGTGTCAGTTCAGATCTAAATCCTTAAACCATACTCAGGAAATCCTTTGGTCTCCTTTGACATGTGATGTCATGCACTTTTTGTTATGCTACACCCTGTGCTTTCTCCCAAAGCCGGGTCAGCTAAATCTAGGGCTTATTTCCAGCATGCATCAACTGTATCTGCTTTGGAGAAAGTCCTGTTAGTTCTTCCAGAAACGGTAACTGGAGCCCAGAAACACAGAAGAATCTGTATCTTTGGTACTTCATCTCCTGCTCATAACTGTAGCTATGGATGATGTTTCATTGCTGGTGTGAGGAAGCACTTGTAGGTGACTTACATTTAGCTGAGAGTTACTAATCACCAGGGGAAACGGAGGTGAAATAATAATGAAACCCACTGCTGCAGTATTTGCTTGATTAAATGAAAGAGGGAAAGTTCATCCATGGGAACCGGTAGGGTCTGAGGTATTATAATTTTGGCAGATCTTTACTTCATTTGTGCTTTTATCACCTCTGGAGAACAAAAGTGCGCAGCTTCCTCCCCTGGCCCCGGTCGGGAAGGGAGTCAGTCCTCTGTGATGGTTCCCTTGGGGTTGCTTTGAACTGGATCTGCTTGTACTGCACTCCTGACTAAAGACTGAAGCATGTTGTTCAGAAGGCGGCATTGATCTGCTCCATTTTTCTAATTTTTGTGCTGTAAAACACTAACCTGTTTAGGCTTGCCAGTTATGTTGGTTCTGCAGGCCAGTTACAGGAAGAGACAGACCTTGGCTGGATGAAATTACTAACTCTGTTGTTTCCAAGGTAGTTTTAATTTTCAGTTGTTGGGAAATTTGTGGTCAGTCAGCTTACAATTCTGGATCAATTTACACCTCAGAAAAGGAGAGTTCTTCATTTAGACACTGAATTCCTTGCTCTTATTGCCTGACTATTTGGTAGACATTGGACTTGGGGGAAATCCTATCCCTAGTTTATATAAAACTTAAACAGAAAGTTTCTAGGCAGACTTTCTTGGCAGCGCACGTAAGATTTTATTTTTCATGTTAGAAAAGTTCACTGTATTTATAAGACTGGTATTATTCATGGTTTTTCAGAACACATACTTGGAAGTCAAGCAGCTGCAATTTACAGTTAATCTGGCAAACGTTTACCTCTCTGCTTAATCTGAGTATCACTCGGGGATTTTTCTCTACTAGCTCTTTATAAGGCATTTTAAAAGGTCTCACCAATGTGGTTCTGCCAGCTATGGAACAGGACCTTAACTTGGTCTTGTTTGTACTAATGGACCTTCCTTTCAAGTCTGTTTAACTGTGTACGCATCATTACATTTTTCTGTGAAAGTGGTATTTTAATGGTTACTCAAGAGTGGGAAATACAATAGCCCTTACGTTTCCAGTAAGACAGGATCTGCCTCAAAAGGCATCATTGATCTTATTACATAAGTCATCCCCAAAGCAGAACACTACCAAAATCTGAAATGTGTATGAAACCATCTCTGCCAACTTGGGAAAGTGCTTCTCTCGTTGTTTGGCACTCGGCTGGTGAGAATGTTTGCCAGCCACTGGGGCAAGGAGACACCCCTCAGACAAGTGGGCGAGCTGCTGAAGATGAATTTACCAGCGTTGGCAGCTACCGAGCTGTGTGCTCGCGCTGGCCTGTTGGGGCAGTGAGGCTGTGCAGGCTGCTCGGCCTGCTCTACGGGGCAGGGTCTGGATGCCCTGTCCCAGCAGGTCTCCTCGCTGGCCCCAGGTGGCCAGCCCAGCAGCCAGGAGGCCGTGCATTGCTGGCACGCTGCTTCTCAGCCACAGAGGACCATAGGAGTAGCCACTTGGATGTATAGTATAAACAGCAAGGCCCAGGGCTGAAGAGTGTGGTTGAAGACCCTATCACGCCAAAAACTGTTGAACTTCGACACCTGAGTCCCTCTGGTTTTGCCCAAACTGTGGGAAGGCCCTGGGTTTGTTTGGAGCACGTTCTACCTGCACCCCGGCAAGCAGAGGTGTGTGGACACCATTGCCTTTTTCCTCATCCCTACATCGTGGTTTCCCTGGAAGAAAACGAGTTTGCCAGGAGACCCAACTTGCTGTGTGTTCCCAGGAGGTTCTGTGTTTGGGCAGTGGCTGGACCATTTTCTCCCTGGGGCTGCAGGACACTCCTCCCCCAGGCTCACACGTGTCCCGTTGGCGTGGGTGTCCCCAGCTACTAAAAGGAGAGATCAAATCCTGTTTTGAAAAAGTGTTTTGATGAAAAAGGCATTGGCAATTGTGAGGTAAGCAAGTGGTCAGTATGTCATAAGTCTAGAAACAGACAGAAATGGAAATGAAGTTAATATATCAATGCAGAGAATAATTCCCAGCCTTTGCAAGTGAAAAGCCCGGAATACCGGGGTGAATGAGGAGAAATTTTCCCACTGTGACTATGAACGTTTTATACAGCCCATTTGCTGTATAGAGAATAAGAGGGGTTTCTGAATAGAACTGATTTATCTGATTGCTAGCAGTCTGTTGTTTGTTAGGTCTCTAGGCACCATAAATGAGGGTGACTGAGGCATTTGGATAAACGTTGCTTCTTCCTTATATGGTACATCCTTACCATCTAAGAGAGTATCTATTAATTACTATCCACTTTGCAAACTTGCCTGTTTTCTCAGGAGAAGATAGGGTACAATTTGTACTATTCTATTTTAGAATATTTTTTTTCCTTGCTTTTATCTTGCTTTTGTAGGATAAAAGGGAGAACCTGATACAAAGTCAACCCTCACTGTTGCTTAGCTCATTTTTTTATGCCTTCAGTGGCTGCTGTTGGCGTCAGCCAAAGCAGAAAGTGCCACTTGAGCTCTCACCCGAGCTAGCAGCATTTCTGTGCGTGCTTGATGGTTATGGAGACAGACCAGCTCTTCCAGAAGTTCATTTGCATTACCTAAATTAGTCTTCTGCTCTGAATTACTCTCCAGAAGAGGGTAATTGTTGTCCCACTGAGTACAGGGGGGGAACATGGGGGAACCAGGTTTCTCATTTAGCTGCCTGTGGTTGGTTGCTGTGAATAGTCTCTTTTGGTCATACCTGCATCTGATGGTCAGGCTCTCTTCTCGGTTGATGTTTCTGCAGCTGTTTAACGTTATTAGCACCTCTTTAGCTATTCAGCAGAGTTTCAGCACACATTGCTCCAGCGTTTTCTGCGTCTATGCAGCTTTCTTACTTCTATGGAACCTTTTTGCATCTGTTCTACTCTATTGAAATCATATGGTCTATGTCTATACCTATGGGGTGCAGAATACAGCAGCACATAAGCTGTTTTTAATTTTATTGCTGTTCTGCATTTAGGAGTGACTCATTGCTCTGGAGATTGAGTTGATAAAACATTTGCACATCTCATTAATCTAATACTGTAATTCCCAAGAAACATTACAGTGAAAAAGCCTATTGTTCAGATGGTGCACAGTGAGCTTTACTTTATTGATAATAACCGTGGTCTGCATGGAACAGTCCTAGGTGTAATTTTCTAGCAAATGAAAATACAATACAAGGACTCCTTTACAGAATCCAAAAAGTGATGTCTTGGAACTCAGACCTCAGAGAGAGCTGGATCAAGTGTTTTAAAAGGCTGCAGTATAATTCTGTTAGTCATACCATTCATTGTCATTAATATCAACCTTGATGCTTTTCTGAGCAGTGAAATTTTTCTTTCTTTTTCAATATAAAGCTTGGTGACAGGCACCTGATTCAGCAAGAGATTGGTTTGAAAACTATTTTAAAGCTCTTATTTTATTTAATGGTAGTCCATAAAGTGATACAGAATAATGAAACAAATCGAAAGCCTCTTACAGCCTTGCTCCCCTGTAGTTTTACGATTCTCATTTAGACAAGACTTTTAATGCAGAGCATAGCTAGTGAGCTACTTTTTAAATTCTGAGGGCTAGATTGATTATCTTCTTGTTTCACTGACTATTTCTTTCTGCTTTGTCTTGGAATATAATGTCTCACGTCTTCCCTGCTTCCCTTGCCCTCCAAAGAACCCCAACCCAAAAAGAGCTAATGAAGGGTCCATACAGTCTGCTTTTGCAGTATAAAAGATTCTGAAAGCGAGGAGAAGCTGAAGGTAATGTGCACCTTGGCAAACAGTCATTCCCAATATTAATTGTTATGGAATGCGCCTACTGCAGAAACGACAGGTAAAAGGTAGGAAGCAAAACCAGTGGAGAGTCCACTGGAAAGGACGGGCTTAAAACCTCTCCCTTCAAAGACAGTAATATTAGTCCAGGCTTAGGAGCAGCCTGTTCTCTCGGGTCTGGGCAGCTTGCCTCCACGTGAACTTGAAGCTTCTATCTATAGTGAAAGCTTGGTGCTTGCTTTAACGTCCTTCACAGCATTTGCGCATCTTCTGGGAGTGGTAACTTTTGAGGTAGTCAGGTTGTTACAACAACATACCAAGGATGAAGATTCGGACTGCGGTAAAATGTATGGGTGGTTTTCAACTTAAGCCGACCTCCCTGGTTGTAAATAGTTTCTCCTCTGTGGTCCTGTTCAGAATGTTTTTGCACTATGTGAAAGGCTGTAAGTTTTTCCTCCATCATAAGGCTTTTCTTTTTTTATGATGTAAGAGGATAGCATGATGAGGTGTATGTGTAAGCTGAAGTAAAGAGCTTTACTTAATTTTTAAGTTATCCATAGTGTGTGTGTGTATACATATTTTATTTTCCTTTTCTCTGGAGGACATAAAAGTAATTCTCTTGTCCTTAAAGTTCTGGGCAGACTGGTGGGCACCTGATGGGTGAATTTGCCCCACAGTTGCTGGAGGGCAGTGCTCCCCAAGTCGCAGTGATTTTTTTGTTGGCTCATGTAAACGACATCTGCTCTGTTCAATGTTGTATGCATTCCAGGGACTCTCTGTTTATTGCAAGTTCAAGACTAGGCGCAGAAACTCCAATTTAAGAAATATTTCTTTAACTTCCTATAACTTCAGATTTTGACCTCCAGTTTAAGCTGGAGAGCGTACCTACACACAAGCCAATCTAGTAGATGGTGTTTTGTCATGTCTTGGTTCAAGATACAGAAATATAAATAGTGGCCATAATTACCTGTAATTAATGGATTTTTAGATACCTGAAGTCCACAGGACAACCTTGGGTATTTCCTTTGCAGCCCATCTTCATTGTCTGCCTGGGATTCTTAACCTCTAGGCTAAGATAAATGCCAAAATAGTCACCTTTTTTTTTTCTTTATCTTTATTCTGTCCAAAACTTTATTGTTTCTCACAGCTTTAGACATAGGATTGGTCTGTGTAAAAATTCTAGTAAAAGTTCTCCTGAGTAAAACAGGAAAATGTCATCAGAAAGTTATGTCCCAAATATTAGCAGCTTTACAGTAAAAGACAAAAAAGAAATATGCCTTCCTATACTTTGCTTAATTCTGAAATAAACCTTATAAGAATAAATAACTGTGAGTATGTTTGTAATTTATGTTTGAAAGACCAGTTTTTATCCAAGCATCATTGTTTTAAGGTTTCCATAGATATTTCTTTTTTAACTTTGGTTAGTAACATCCCCTATATGCTACAGGCAGTAAAACAGAGTCCATAATCTTTCTAGAATGTGTTTGGTACATGCTTTCACTGTTCTGTAAAATCTTTATGTAAATTAGAATAGTTTTTTTCCAGTTTTTTTTTGAAAGTACATCTTCCTGGACCTTTTATTTCCTTTTTCTTTTATTTTTTTTTTTTTTACGTACNTTTTTTTTTTTTTTTTTTTTTGTACAGTCTGTGTGACTATACCATAGTATCTCTACTATCGTGATTTGTCTTTATATTTCTTTAGATATGAAAGGTCTTTCAGGCTGGATTTATATAACGCCTTTTGTTTCAAGTATCTTGCATGTCCTTTAAAAAAAGAAGAAAAAGCAGTGTAGTATTGCCCAGACGATTAAAATGTGAATTAAATATCCTTTGATACTGAGGCAGCTTTGGTTCAATAGGCACCTGCCACATGTTTGGGAGCAAAGAAAATTGTGAGTGTGGAACGAAAGGGAGGCAGAACGTGAATAAAATTTGGCGAGGTGCTGAGAGAAGTGCTTCAGTGCTGGGGTTGGGTTTTTCATGAGGTGCCGGCTGTGGGGTGAATTTCCACAGCCAGGAGGGCAACCCCCGGACCAGCCCATGGGAAGCCATGTGTAGGCAGGGAGTGAGGGCAGGGAGCGCGCCAGGAGTGGGACCCCTGAGTGGCTCCCTGTGTCCCACTGGAGCCCTTCTTTCCCCCGGGCCCGGAGAGGGCCTTATCCTTGAGCTGTGACAAGAATGGACAAAGAGAAGGTTAATTTAGGGTGGGAATCACCAACATGGGGGACGCGCAATGTTTCGTGTCATTTATCTGGTGTCCTAGAGGTGTGCGGCCAGGTCAGTGAAGAGCGAGTTGTGGATGGGTCTCCAAGCAAAGAAAACATATGCCACGTTTTGTTTTCTTGTTCACAGCCTCTGTCAGCCCATGCACGAGGCTGGTGCGTGTGTCAGGCTGCAGCGTCTACTGGGCGAGTGGGGAGCAGCGGGGCTCTTCTGCGTGTGACCCTGTTAATTGTGTTAAATGAGCAGGGAGGGAGGGAAAAATATGAAGTGCTTGAACAGCTGACAGGAGCATTCAGTATTTAATATCCTTATCTGCCCAGAAATTTAAGCATTAGGGAGGCACAATTTGTTACAGCCGTTTTTCCCCTCTTGGAGCTGTCATCTGGGCTGTTAGTAATGGATTATTTTGCGGAGGAAAAAAATGCCTTGAAGACACAGCTCCCTGCCATCACAAATTACTTTATATCTTTTTTTCTGAATACGTTTGAATTATTTATATTGGAGATTCTGAAATAGTGCCCTGGTACAAAAGTTGTAGGAGAGTATTGCAAAGGCTGGTAGCTTTTTGAACTTGTGAGCGTGAAATTCTGTGATCTTGATGAAATGCAGACTTAATGGCCACAAAAGACCATTGCTGTATCTCAGAGGAAAGGCTCTTACCCCCCTGAAGCAGAGGCAGACGATGCCATGCAATGACCGGTGTCACAGTTCTGCATGGACTGTGAGCAGCTGCCCCGTTAACCAGAGGGGATGTAGAGGCAGCGGTTTGCAAATTCTTACTTTCCAGTTAATCTTTCTTTTTGAGACCTGTTTCATTTTATAATGTTTTAGGCTATAGGTATTTGATTTTTATCCCGTGACTTAAAATCTATGTTAAGAACAGTAGTGCAAGAAGTATCTGTCATTCACTGAAAAAAACCTGAAATTTTATGCATTAAAATTTCTTTTTAATTTATTTGGATATTTATTCAAAAGTAGTGGGAAAATTTCTGTTTTACGTAGCAGCGCTCTCCAGCAGTTCTACGTGAAGCTTCACATGGTGCCCCAGAGTTGCTGTGCTCCAGGTCTTCCCCTTGCTACCACCATACCGCGTTGTGTTGTCCATCTCTTTCTTTAGTTGACAACGTACAGCTATTCACAGAATATTGATCAAATCAATAATATTGAGTGTTTTTTGGCCTATAAATAAACTTAGTATATCTTTAATTCTGGAGGCATGTTTTTTTCTGTTCCTTATGCAAAGCTTATGCAAGTTCTTTTGTTGTATTCAACCTGTGGGATAATCTGAACTTTCTGCTCCTATCTAAAGATGCTGGCTGTCATGGTAGACTACTAAAGGCTGCCACTACTTTGTAAAGGTGATTGTTAAAGTTAGAAATATTTCATTTTTATTCTTTCTTTTGTGAGGGTTTTAGATACACAGACTGGCTCTAGTCACGATGCTTTTAAATTTATGGTTTGTTTTTACTTAAGGGTAAAGGAAACCAAACTCTGTAAGAAAATAAAATGTTCTCTTTGCTGAGATCAAGATGTGTTATACCTAATATATTATGCAGAAATCTGTGCTTTGTTTTCTAAATTGTATGTTGTTATTTCCAAAAGTAACAAAATTGGATATGAAATGGAATAAAATAAAAAATGGATGAGGAGTTCGAAGTTTTCTTGATAATGTCAATAGTTAACATAATAGTTATCTGTTTCTAGATATGGGAGGAATCACCAAAAGTATGTTTTGATGCCATTACTATTTATGAGACCAGGTGATGTTTTCTCTTGGTCCTTGCAGATAAAAAAAGAAAATAATTATTCTACTTTTTTTCATATTTTTGATACAGATTCTGAGATAACTGTCTGGACAATTTGGGAAATGCAACGAATTGTGCATGTTGTACTGAAGAAATAATCATGGACTGACTAAAATTTAACCCATGTTAGCTTATTGTTTCATTTGCAGGTTAAGCCATAAAAACAAATTATAATATTTTGTTTTAATATCTGCTAGTCTATGTGCATTGTTTAATAAGCTACCAAATAATCCGCTTCTGATTAATCCTACAGGAAAATATTTGGCAGCATTATTAATAACTGATAGTACTGTCTCTATTAAGTTGCCATAATACTTTTATACTGAGAGCTCATTTGTGTAACTTTTTATACATATGCTTTTAGCTTAAGTGATGTGGCAAAAAGGGACTTTTTTTTTCTTTTTTTAGAGAATCAAATGATATCTGTTTTTATTGCGATTCAGGTAGTTCAGAAAAATGCTGATTAAATACATCAAATTGATTGAAGATGCAGTCAGGTTTTGCCCTTTGCCTTTTCCATTTGTCCTTTTTCTTCTTATTTTCTAATATTACATACTAGCTCACGTATTTTCAATAGGTAATCCCCTTAGCAGAAGTTTGCATCATCTTCTACTTAAATTGGATAAATCTAACTACCAAATTAAATCTAACTAGCAAATTCCTGCTATGGCATCTTGGGTTTGATGTAACGGTAAATTGAACACCAACTCGTGTTTGAGCCTGGGAGCTCCAACACTGTTGCGGGTCCCATCACACTGGACACAGTTTGGTACGAAGTGTTTCATGGAATCATAGAATAGTTTGGGTTGGAAGGGACCTTTAAAGGTCATCTAGTCCAACCCCCCTGTAACGAGCAGGGACATCTTCAGCTCGATGAGGTTGCTCAGGGCCCCGTCCAACCTGACCTTGAATGTTTCCAGGGATATGGGGCATCTGCCACCTCTCTGGGCAACCTGTGCCAGTGTTTCATCACCCTTATTGTAAACAATGTCTTCCTTGTATCTAGTCTGAGATCTAGTTTCCTTCCCATCTTTTCTCTGTGCTCTTGCAGATGCTTGCACATTGGAAGAAGGTTGTTTCCAGTTCTGTTCCTGTCCTCATTTTGGGGTTACTTTGAACTCTAGGGCTGGTTACTGGAAGCTTTAAAAAGAGTCCTTGGAGCACACAGGTATCAATGGGCTGAAGCTCAGTAATCCTGAATCATTTGCATCAGTTTTGGCTCTATCTCGTAATGCAATGCCTAGAGCTCTCTTCTCATAGGAGCCACTGTGCTATTTTTTACCCATAAGTCACTTTTCAAGTAATTCTTTCAAGTGCAATGAAATCTCATCTTTAATAGATACAGCGCATGAGCAGAGTAAAAGATTGCTTAGAGTAGGTATTTTAAAAAAGGAGTACTTTCAAACAAATGTGTTTCTTGTTTTATTTACTTGCTGGGAGCAGGGTTCAGGTGTCTGTAATCCTTCCCTGCCGGAGCTGATGCTATCGTTACTGGGTCGCTTCTACAAGGAGCGCTCTTCCTTTCTGCGCAGCAGGGTGAGCGATGGAATCGGCTCTTGGAGACGAGACACAGTGCCCAACGCCTGACAGTCTGCAGGAATCCAATATTTCAGACTTTGCACAGGACACTCTAAGTCTTAGACCCAAGGATGAGCTGGAAACAATTCCTGTGGAAGAAATTCAAGGCCTTAAACCTGAGGACTTGGAGGAATCTGCTCCTGCTGAAGCAACGCAGGACACTAAACCTGAGACTGGGCAGGTACAGCAAAGGGATACTATAGGTTAGAGGTTTGGGGTGTTTTTACGGTTACAGTAATGTATCTGTTAGCAATTATAAACTTGCAGTTTTCTCAGTTATACTTGAGAAGGCTTGCCTGGGTTTTACGGATTCAGCCTGTTGTTCCTGTAGAGGTGGGGTCCTTGGAGCCCCAGCAAGGCCTGTGGGGCAGGGCTGTTGGGCGCATGCCGCACAAACCTTTTTTGCCTCAGCTAGGCAGGAGAAGTTTGTGTATGCTGCTGTCATCTTCAGGTGGATTGAGTGGAATGAGAGTATCTGTTGCAAGCTGACCTACATAGCTAACTTCTAGCTATAAAGCTGGGCACTGTCCATAGCGTATAAATTGAAGATGTCCTAATATGAGGTGGACTTTTGTGCGCAATTTGAAATTACGGGCCTCTGTTTAGAGTGAGGCTAAAAATATGATTGTTTCTATCTGCAGTATTCTTTGGTTTCTTTGTGGTACTGTGTTTCTCTGCAGAAAATTGCACTCCACAGTGCCATCACACAGCTCAAGGAGATACATGTATATTGGGGCCTCCAAGTAGAGGAGATGTAAAATAACCTTTCTACATTGGAACAAACTTAAAATCTTTCAGTGTTGCTCCTAACAAGGGGAAAAAAAAAAAGCGTCAGGAATGAGAGGCAGGCTTTGATGAACAGTCTTGGTGATCTGATCCTTCGCTGGAGCATGAGTCCTTGCTCTTCTGCATTGCAGGAAGCAGACATGTCCTAAATGCTGGACTGTGTTCTTGCCCAGAAATTTTTTCCTCTTAATGTTTCTTTGCAGAGTTTTCCCATTTGTGTGAACTGTTCAGAAGTCCCTGCAGCAGGCAGTTGAAACATCTCCTATACTCCATGTGAGTGTCCTACCCAGCAGGCTAGCAGGTCCGTATCTTTTCCTCCAAGTCAGTAGTCCAAAACTACCAGAAGTTGGATCTTAACCTGGATATCTACATCCTGTATGGCTATCTTTCTGGTCCTTGAATACTATTTTTGTGAAAAGTGTCTTGAAGTTTTATAAATTGAAATTTTCACCAGAAGTCCTATCCTGAACTTGAGAAGTCTGTCCCAAAGAAACTTTTGTTAAAAATAGCATATTGTTGCAAAAAGTCTGCACTGACAGATTGACTGCTTGTATCTACAGTGTAGTTCTTTTGAAAAACTCTTCATCGAGAAATGTTAGGAAGAATTCCGTGACAGACTGAAATGATGACTGTTGTTTCTGGATGAAAGAACACTTAATAATACAACAAGAAAATTAGCAACTGTCTAACATTATAACAATTTAGGAACCTGAAAACATTTTTATAGAGTGTCTTGACTCTCTGTCAGAAAAATGTTAACTTCTGATGTTGAGAGGGTTTTTTCTTTTTCTTGCTGAGGGTTTGTCTGAGCTTTAGAGAGAAGAAGGGTCAGGGTGGGATGGTAGTCCTCGTAATGTGACATGTAAAAGTTCAGGTACTAAAATTTTGAAGAATAAATGCTGCTGAAACAGGGCTTGCTTTCTACTTCTAAGAATGATTTCTTGGTATGAGCAGACTTCACTCTAAATCTTAGCCTTTAATCTTTGGTTTTCCTATTTGTCAAATGTCTTGATTATTTACTAAATGAGCATATTAGTCCATCGGTAAGATTAAAATGTGAGGGAATTCCTTAAGTTCCACTTTAACAATGTGTCTTTTATATCTTTTTATCCCGGTAGTATTTCTATATAACATTAGTAATGAAATGTGACATTATTTGGTCATTATTAGAATATAAAAGCTGTGTAGTTTTGCTGTTGCTTACATCCGTTTATCACCCTACCATACATTTTGTGAAATTTTGCAGTTTTCACCAAATTTCTCCTGCAGCAATCCATAGAAGTACATGTGCCATAGTCAGAGCTCTGGTTTTGGTATGACATATACCACATGCTGCCACATGTTTGCACTTAGCGTTGCCGAATATAAGAGTGTGCTTGATTAATGAGCAGTTGTGATCCCATTACATGTGTCCTACATTCTTCAGGCTGGTTTGTAAAGCCGAATTGACAGGAAATCGGCCCCAATGCGCATCTTCAAGTATACGAGTCAGGAAAGGAGAAGGGCTATTTTGAAAACCTTGAGATTTAATCTTGGCATAGTTTATTACTTGGCTCTGACGCTGCTGAACATACAGTATCAGAACATAGAAATACAGCTCCGTGAAAGCACTCTTTGGCATAGCCCTCCCTTTTTCTTTGTCTAATAGCTGGGAACAGTTCTTGCTGTTTAGTTCTGTAATGTTTCCTGAGTTCTTTTTGCTGTTGCTGACTGCGTGTGCGGGACCTCATACGTTATGGGGCTGTATGTGTACATGGCCCCTTTCAAAATGAAACTATTAATCATGTTCATAAAGTTACAAAAATCTTGGCACATGTACAGGAGTTCTTTGCTTATATTCAGAAGCTCTTTTTATTGTTTTTAAAATTCATTTAAAATACATCCCAATGTTTCTTTAAACTCTCCAGCGACCATTTAATTTAGTTAAAAAAAGGGATTAATTAGAAACTATATTCTCTCTTAGGAAATTTCTTAATCTTAATACTTTGAGCGAGATAGATACAAATAAGTTTAGAAGTGATTTCCATTAGTGTTTTGCTGTGAGGTAAATAAAAGTAAAGAGCCATTTATAAAGAATTAAAGAATGCTATTTTGTTAGTAATGATACAAAATGCTCAATCTATGCTTTTAAAAATATTTCTGCCTTTTTAGGACTGTCAAGAGGCAAACTTTCAGTGTATTCTGGAAACTAAGTACTTGCATTATATAATGATGTGTGTGTAGTTCTTGAACTTTTAAAATAATGTTTAGTTTATGAACTTTTCAACTTGAGACACAGCAGATTCTGCCTGGTGACAGAAAGTAAACACAAGTTACAACCTGCAGTTTCATTAGATGCCTGGACTAAATACAGTTTGTTTTCTAACACATCAGTACGAATGCCATTCATTCCCCAGCCTTTATATTCAGGGACTTCTAATAGATTTATGGATCCTGAGTGTCTTTTTCTTGCCGTCTCTTTGTCTTCCTCCCTGCCTCCCTCCTCCCCTTCTTTTCTGGCACCATTCTGTAATGATTCAGATATTCCACTATTATTCTCTCTTTAAAGTGAAAGTAGTGCTTGCAAGAAATGCCAGTCTAATGGACTAGGAAATTCTGGTTTCTTATCGCTAGAACCAATCCAATGACCAGCCCAGCATCATCATACAGATGAGAAACCCACCATTTCTTATCAATATTATCCTACAAGTGGAGGGTCCCTAGTGGCAAATGGCTGCCCCTAGTAACAGCAGAAGCATGTACTGTTATGGGAGCCCAAACTGAACTGGGCACGGGAGAAGATTGTTTCCTATAAAGGTTGCATTTGTCCCTGCAAAGGGTGCGTGTGCTTACATAAGAACAAGTGAAACGCTCAGCCAAATGTTTGGGTTTCTGGGTAACCCAAAAGGGATGGGAGACTTCCCTGACTGGATCAGCTATGACACTGTTCTCTATTGGGAGGATGCTGGTTCAGAATTACTCTCAAGGTGTTATTCTGCACCGCCCCGACTGTGGTTTCCAATTTTGCACTGTTTGCTCTGCTCCCTTTCTCCGTGAGAATAAGTTCATTGATTGCTCCGAGTTAGTCTAATAGATCTCACATAAAGCAACTAGTAGTTTGCCTCAGACTGGCTGCTTGGTATAACGTATACATTCATACCACTAGTTCCTTCTGTCAGCGCTTTCTTTGGATGCAAACAGAAAGCAACCCTAAAAGGACCTGGAGTCTGCAGCGTTGGCTCACTCCCAGCATTTGTTACATCATGCCTTCTTCGGGGAGCGCAGTCGCGTGTCATCTTCACATATGTTCAGAGCACATTAGAATGAGTGGCTGTTGCTCTTTCCCAAAGAATGTGCAGCTCTTGTTTCTGTTTGTGATCAAGAGCAGTTTAGATTGATAATGTCCTTGGAGGAAGAAAAAAAAAAAATTGTAGTGATGGATATCCTGCATCTGAAGCAGCCTGATTTCTGTCTGCTCTTCTCAGTAGCATCTTATTTGTCAGGATTTGCAAAGCCCATGGTGGTGGCTTGCTTCCCTTAAGGGGATTCATGGACAAATTTTGTCAGACTGCCTAATGCTTTGTGAATTTTCCATGAATTCTTTTAATTGTATTTGAGATAGATAGCTCTCGTGATTTTGGGCTTTTCTTTACCACTGGTTGTAACGGGGTTCACTTGGATGTGGGGTGTTGCCCTACATCGTTGGCCTGTCCTGGCTGAGTCCTGTTTTATAAATGTGTAACATGCTGAATCTCATGCCAGCAACTGGAAATGAGTTTGGCACGTTCAAGCTGGTCTGTACCTTATTGGCACATTACTTTTCATGTCTGAATCTGAGTTAAGCCATTGGTTTTGAAGCCGTGTATTCCATCAGGAAACTGCTGCTTCTTTCAGGCTGGGTTTTGCTGTCCCCGGCCACGGTCAGTAAGCTGGTGCTAAAAGAGGTGAAGCAAGTGCCCTATATAACTTACCTTGCAATGCTGAAGCCCTTTAAAATCAGTCTGCCCAAGCCCTATGTGAAACCTGGGTGAGCAGCTGGAGAATTATGAATCATTGCTCATAATGAGGAGCCATGACTTAGGCGAATGTAAGTGGTGACTCAAGGGGCCCCGTGAACTGTGAAAACAGAGAACAGCAGATTAGTTTCAGAGGGGCAGGTAGCTGACTGCCCAGGAACCTCACTTCAGCAAACCACGGAATGGAAAATGGCACACAGCATTAAATGACAAATGATCCAAAACACAGACTCAAATTATATGTGTGAGTTCAGATTCTAGATGAAAATTAGAAGGTTTCGTAAATCAATACCAAGTTTTTAGGAGGAGGAGAAAGCTTGAGGTTGAGATTTGTTTACAAAAGGCTTTTTTAGAGATCACAGCATTGTGAATCAGGTTTATTATTGTTCCTCAAGTGACATTAATTTGGGCCTTACATTGTCTGAATTCATTAAGCACATCAAAATTGTTTCTCTACATTTCAGTATTTATGGGGTTAATGGTGATCATCGCAAGTTTCTTCTGTTCATTTTAATGCTAAAAAAAAAAACCTTCACCCACTTTTCTCCCCCCTCCTTCCCTTCAAATAGCCTTTCCTGGTTTTTAAAATCTGTGCCATCTACCTTTATTCTTAAAGACTGCCCAAAATGCAGTTACTCTCACCTAATTTGTCTAGGTTCAGTTTCTAATGCTTTGCTTTTGTTGTGACATTTTCTACTAGATTAAAGACCTGTTTACTGTTAGAAGCCCTTCATGCTCTAGCTGACACGTAATCCTTGTTCAAGTCACCTCTTAACTTTCTCACTGCAATAAGCAAACTCAACTGCTTTAACAGGCCCAAAGTCATTTTTCTAGCACTTCTCTAAAATTTTACAGGTTTCAGCGACAGCCTACAAGATGTGTGGACACCTGTCCTGCACATATTATGTCAGTAATCATCTTGCTAATGCCTAACACTACCTACCTGCTCTCTCTTTACGTTTCTTCATAGGTTCAAAGATCATGTTGATATTCTAAGCTACAGACCTGTGTGAAACTAGTCTTGTTTGTATTCCTTTCTAGATTGCTGCTTTCCTAGGTGCTCTACTATTACCTAGTCCCCTTTTTTAAATAGATCTG
The DNA here is from genome assembly GCA_008711295.1 of Anarhynchus alexandrinus. Lineage (NCBI taxonomy): Eukaryota > Metazoa > Chordata > Aves > Charadriiformes > Charadriidae > Anarhynchus > Anarhynchus alexandrinus. The sequence goes on along the minus strand of VUYV01000012.1, from coordinate 3,993,525 downwards.
TGTGTTTGGCTTAAATTAATTTAATCAGGCCGACTTCCATGTACATGAGTCATCTGCGTCATTGTTTATTGCATCCCGGAGTTTTCAGATCAGACTACCAGTGAAGTGTCCGCTTTATTGATTATGCTTTTCCTGCAAACTCATTGGCTTGTTTCCTCAAGTTTTGCAGAGCAGTGGAGATCCCAAAGATGTTAATTTTATGCTGACTTTGTGAAAAACAGAGGGGTGGCTGTGAAGCAGACAGAAATGGATGGTTCCACAGTGGGCAGACGGGTGAAATCTGGCCTTTGCCCACTCTGTATGGCAATGGTTGGATGGTCAGTAAATGTGAAGCTTATTGTGGGGCAACAGGCACATGTGTAGCTTCAGGACAGCCGCTGTCTTCCGAAGCTCGCCCTTGCAGAGGTGGGAGAGGATACCGGTGGAAACTGGGAGCACTGTGGTGCCGCTGAGAATGGGGATTTGGCCCATGAGCGAGCTTAGGGAATTGGGGACACTGGGCTAATGTGGTGGTTGTTGTAGGGAAACGCGTAAGGACTTAAGACAGACAAATGTAGGTTTTCCTGGTTTAGGCTGCCATTAGCTTCACTGAACCAGTCTGATCCCATTTAGCCATTCTTATGTTCACATATTGGATATGTCAATATTGGGTCTGGGCCACATTTTTAGACTGAAATGTAATTGCACTTGGCTTTTTTGTCCAATGTTGTTTATTTGTCAGAGCACTAAACACCCAAATCTATCTGAAAAACAAATATTTGTATTTAGGTTAAAATTACTGTACTAGCTTAGTTTTTCACAACCAAAAAGTTCTAACAGGAGATAGTCACAGCAAGGAGCACTAAGCAAATATTTTTAGAACAGCAGAAGAAATTCAGTGTTGCGTTACTTTGGGTACCGTATGACAAAACTGATTAGAGTGCTGTTTGAGACCTAGCCTGTGTTTTCGAAGATAAATCCTACGTGGGTTGGCAGCTAATGCATTATTCATGCGATACTAGGGAGAGGTATAGATTGCTACTGATAGTTACATATGGCTGGCCAGAGGAGTAGTATCTAGTCTTCCTTGCTGTTGCTTGCCGTGGGGAAACACGAGCAGGCTGACATCATGCTATTACTGGATGCTTTAGATCCCATCCTCTGCTGTATAGAAAGCCACCAGACTGTAAAATGCAAAAAGGGAATGGCGATGAGAAGATACTAATTTTTGTTGATGATAGTGGTTCAGTTTCAAGTAACACCATTTAATAATTGTGTGTTTGTGTATTTGATATTTTTTGTCAAAGTAATATTTTCTTTCTTAAAAATGCTCTAGCAGAAAGGTTTTGTAAACATGTATATAAAGAAGAAACAGCTAAAAATATTAGATGGCCTTCAACTGCATTTTTCAGAAGAGGTTTATAAAAAAGTTACCAGGCTAGGTTACTTGGCTTTTTTTTTCTGTGTTACTTTCTGTTGCTTTTTTTGAATAATAGCTTCTAAATAATAATGCATTATGATATAAATATAGAAGTTAACTCATGTTGCATGTCCTCTTTAAATGATTTGCCCATTGAAGTTGCTCTACCAAAGCTATCTGTTATAAATATTTTGCTGGTGTCCAAGCACTGCTCAAATAAACTTTCTAATAATGTCTCTCAAGTCTGACATAACAGGAGATTTGTTATGGTTATATAAAGGTGGGACTTGACAAGATTAAGACACTGGGCCATGGAGCATTTGACTGTGAAGCTCAAATGTTCAGTTTGAGAGTATAAAATGACTTTGTACTACTGAAGGCGGTTGGTGTTGTGGTAGGTTTGACTTATTACGAAAATGAAGGAAATTGCCATAAAAGCAGGTCATCAGGGTATTTTATTTATTCTGAAGACTGCTTCTCCTAATAGTATGGAAATTGGGTGAGTCGTATCTCCCCCAACCTTCTGTGATCCGCTAATGTTCAAATGCTTTTAATTTCTACTCTGTTTTGCTTGGTAGCTGTGAGGTCCCATACAGATTTAATGTCCTTCTCTGTAGAAATACCAGGAATAGTTTAAAGTCCATTAAGGCCAGCATTTTATCATTTATGTCTATGTAGTGTCTAACAAATCAGACTCTCATATTTGTTAAGGTCTTGCATGACATTTTAGGCTAAGATTTTACTACGCCTACTATTAGAAATAATTGGTTGGAGAGTCAGCTTATATTTTTCTGGTTTATTAATACAGGAGACTTAATGTTGTTTTTTGTACTGACCCTTCAAAATATAGCCACAAGAATCCTGTTTTGCCTGAAGAATTTAATGAAAAACCTTTTCTGGGGCGTGGGTTCAGAGGGGTATCCCTTTACCATGCAAGGAGAGAGAATTAAAAGCTCTCAGACCTTCATGAGGAGTTTTCACAGCTGGCATGTGATGGCATTAGACCTACATTGCAAGAAACAAGACTGATTTTGTGATCTCTAGGGTGTTTTTTTGGGGTGTTATAAATAAATTGCCTCACCTGATGGCAAAGCACACCACTTTGATGGTCTACAAAGGGGCTGCCATCAGTTGCTTCTGCATTTCAAAGAATCAGATTGTAAAGAAATATCAGTGTCCAGTGATCTACTCTGGCCTGCTTCAGGAGATCTTGTAGTCATATATAAAGCAAACACTAAAAAAGGCCCATTAAAAATGGGCAGTGAAATTTAAAACATGCTATTCTATGAATGCCAATTAATTCACCAGAATTCACATTTAATTTCTTGTCAAATACTATGCATTCAAGTGTAAACTCCATGAAGTTGAGCTACATGCTGAAATTGGCATCTTCTGGAAATCCTGCTGAAAGTGATAAAAAGTGCGTAAAAGTGTTATTGAAAGTCGGTAAGAAGGCACAAAGACATTACAGGGAAGTATTGTTCCAGATGTGTGAGCGTGATGGATTCATGTGTTGAATATAAAGTTAGGTAAGATTATACACAGGATAAATTACCATTAAAAAAAAAAAACAACAAAAGTAAGATAGTCAAAGACAGTCAGTATCAATATCATTTTTGTAGTTTTTAAAGTATTTTTGTTCACTTTGGTTTATTGAATTATTTTTATTCTTGTGACTGCAAATATGGCCAACTAGGTTAATTAACCTTAATCAAAGATAAGTGACTGATGAATCAGGCAATGGAAAATAAGAAGTCATCACCGCTTCAGTAATAACTGGGCAAAGCATACTGTTAATGCAAAATACAGTCCAAACGAGTGTGCATAGGGACATATTTTGGAGAGGCTGCTAGAGCTGGTTTCTGTAATTCTTCCTCTCTTCATGATGACTGCTGAAAAACAGCTGTATGTTCCTGTGTTTATCACACAAGGGGTAGCTCTGCATGATTGTTATTGCTCATGCTTTGTAAGTTATTTGGAGTAAAGTAGCATTAAAATTTCCTACCATAAGTAAAAAAAAAAAAAAAAAGGTTCAGAATGTAATAATATTCAAAGTGGAAGTACAGTAGCTTTATATGTATCTTTTAATGGCAAAGGTACTGTGCCCATAATTATTACAGGGGGTTGTTGTTTATTCATTTAAATAAAAGCAAAACATTTTAAAATTGTAAATCGCATAGTTTCTTTGTGAAATAAGTTTGTCTTTTTTTCCGCTCGGCAATCAGGCTTAGGTCCCTTTGAACACGGATTGTTTATCTTTTGTCATTTTTGCGTTAGAGTAGCACAGAGATAAATGTGGTAGAACTGAAGTTACTGTGCACTGCCAGTACGCGTGTATTTTTTCCTAATATGTATTCTGCTGCGTGTACTGGCCAGCAGCATATGCGTGTGCGTAATGAATTCCTCTTTCTGTGTTTTCATATATCCTCTGAGGATAAATCTTTTGCTGCATATAATTGTAATATTCAGAACATATTCTCTCAGTGACCCCAAATGGTGTATCTTTTCATGCTTGTAGTATTGCTGCCATCTTAAGGGACGTCTAAGTTTAAGGACACAAATACATAAAAATGTGCTTCCAGAATTCTGATTTTGTCCTTCACTGTTTAATATTTCATAAAGTTTCTCAATACAGTGAATAAACAAAAGCATGGTTATTACTCAGTCCTATTTAAATTAGGCTGCAGCGAGTACATATAGAGTACTAAATCACTGTTTCAAGGATGGTTATAGAAAATGATTTGTCAGTTGTATTGACTGATGCTCTAATGAAAGGAAAACTGGTTTTGACTACAGTGCAAATGTGTTGTGTCCTCTAAATTTTGCAGTTAAAAGTTAAAGACATAAGAAATTTTGTTAATGAATATTGAGAACAGCCTTTTATGGTAGGTAAAACAATTTCGTTGAATTAAAATAAAGATTTAATGTGCAGAAGCCAGTGTTAAATGGTTATTTAGGATATTTAGGGAGAAGATGAAGCACAATAACTACTTTTTTTTGTGGACTTGCCGAGATGGTTTTGGAATTCAGAGTTACAGGAAAAAAAAAGGAACTCTTAAGAAATTCTACTATAGTTCTAGAGGGTAGACCAGCAAGGAGGTTGGTTAATCATGTTTTCATTTGGTTTCCATGCAATTGTATGCAAGTTCCAGATAAATTGTAAGAACAATCAGATGACAGTGAACTGGTTAATATTTACAGAATTATATTCTTGGATACAGAACTGTTGTTCTTTTGTTGGTCTGGAAAATGAAATTCCATTTTTAATTTCTAAATATATGTTTGTTCCCCCTGCTCTCTGAATTTTATATTTAGTCCAATACACATGACATGGATGCTAAGTTTACCTAAAACAAGTATCAATCTTGCCAGCCTTGACAAGGTTAGGGGAATTGTTCTGACCTTTTGCAGTGTCATTTAAAATGGAATCTGTCTCATGCTGCAGTTTTACAGATGTCAGAGATAAAGACAAACTTTCTAATAAGAATAGTTTTGATTCCGTCTTCTACTTCACCATGCTATGCTGGAAGTCGATCTCTATTGCAACAGGATTATTTTGTGTTTAAAATTAATGCATGTTATTTTAAAAATTTGCATAGGTTTTAATTTCTCTGGTAATGCACATATATTTATCATAGATATAGTACTAAAGCAATTAAATCATAATGGATAAAGCAGTATAGAATACCCAGATATCATAAATTGTATGTTAGTTAGACAATATCAGGGAAGAACTGCTGTACTGTGAGTATCTGAGGATATAGTTAGTATTCGTCTTCATTAACTTGGTAAGAGATATATTTTGAAAGTGTAAAGCAAATTGGATCAAAGACTATTTTGTTACTAAAAATGTATGAAATATTTTAATTTTAAGAAGGTGGGTTTAAGTGTGTGTGGTTTTGTTGTTGTTTGTTTTTTTTTTTACCAAATTGTCATTATCTCCATAGATATTTGCTCTCTTGTTCCCACTTTCACTGTGAGGCTTGAACACATCTAAAGGTCAAAACTGAACAAAACTCATAGATTTCCTTGACTTTGACTGAAAATTTTTCATGATAATATTAGAGACACAAGTGAGCTCTAGTTTACTGCAGGATTTCAGGGTCGTCTTTCTTTATATATTAAGAATACTTTAAAAATTGATAGGAAATTAAATCTCCTGATTATAGAGTGGTTTCAATAAGCATGAACCAGATTCCTTATGCGGGAAACTAAAGTGGAAGCTGTATGGAAAAATGGAAGCTCAAGGTGTTGCCCAAATGTACCTCAGTCCTTTATGGATCTGGAAGGGTCCAAACCAATGGTGGAACTATATTTGTGCTGGAAACATTTTGTCCAGGGCACTAGACTAAATCTTGTCTGAAATAAAAACCTTTCTGCGCTGAGCGGAGGCCTATAGGGGCTTTGGCACCAATTTCTTCGATCTACTGAACGACTCCTGTTGTGCTGCATAATTGCTAATGGAGACTTAGCCAAGAATATAATCTCCTACGGGTGTTAATGACTTCCTTAGATAACCCATTGCAAGGCTTCCTCCTTAGCATCCCACAACCTCCCCACTTCTTCCTTGTATAAGCGCTAGTAGTACATTTTGTAAAACTTGTTACTATCAGAGTTAAATAGAGGTGGGGGGTTAGTTATAGGCTTTCATTCTTTGCAGAGTGGGCAAACCTATTGGAAGAGAGGGTATTGACTTGACTTTTAGCTAAAAAAAGAATAAGGATTGTTAGTAGTACAAGGTACTTGTGAAGCTAGAGGATTTGTTTTTGAAAGCTGTCACCTGCACGTGTGTGTTATCAGGAAGGATGAATAGCATCTTAACATTTATTTCATTGTTCACTGACATCAGTAATGTGATAAACTCACCAAAGGAGTTTGTGGGCAAAATTATGAAAACAACACTTTAGATCTATTTAATTTTGCCTAAATCTGTGAAAGAAGAGTATACACTGACTACAGCTGTTGGTTATTTTTCAGGATAATTATAGGTACAAGCTAAGATTGCTTGAGTGCTGAGATTACTCTCACATCTAAACAAATCTAGACATCTTTACAAAAGGGATTTTGAAGGTCTATAACATGAAAGACACTCTTTAGCACTGGAATGAACTCTTCTTACAAGGCTCATTCTGAATTCTGTTACAGCTACACTCAGTCAAGTAACTTCTGGCTTTAAGTGCCAATGCAACCTATGTTTCCTGTAAAAATAAACACATCTTAATGATTAAAATCTCGTTGTTTAGTTGTTTTATTCCCATTGCACTTTGCTGTCTGGGTTAGGCCGTGTTTCTTTTTCATATGGCTTGACAAGACCAGACACTGGTCTTTTGTATGGTGGCTTTTGTGCCATCTGAAGGACCAACTGTGCAACCCCTTAGATGGGCTGTTCTCTTCTGTGTCTGAAGAGTGGAAAGGATGGTGGCAGGGAATATGCAGCCATTGCCACGGCAAGCCATCTAGCCTGTGTGTTTTTTCCAGTGCTGTTTGGATACAGGCAGGGAGTAGGTTTGCAGGCTTGGTGAATATTTGGCCATAATTATTTGCTCTCAGCTGCCATCTTGTCCAGAGACTTCTGTTTCTTCTCATCTTGGTGCCTCATGCAGAGCAGAGAAGGATGGTGTGTGCTGGACCAGTCACCAGCGCTGCTGTCCCGTCACCCTGCTGCCTTGTCCCAGGGAAGCGAGCAGGGGCACATACAGACTGTCCAGGTAGTAGGCTGGGCGTCTGTGTTTTAATCCATCCTGATGGTGAGGAAGTGGGTTTAAGCAGCTGTCATGCAAGCTCTAGTGAAGAATAAACTTTTGACACCATAGGTTCACCACGGTGGTTCTTCAGTGCCCCTTCTGCATACTGAAGAGAGACGTGGTTTTGTGACTATTCCAGATTGCCCCTTTCTGCTTTGCATGAACCCAGGAGGCTGTAATGCCTGCCTTCAGCGTGTGAGTGATGGATGTTCTGCAAATCGGCATTTTCCCAGGCAAAAGAAATGGACTGATGTTCATAATAATTTTTGTTCACTGATTCCTGGTTCTATAATTTATTAAAAGCCTATTTATAGCCAGTTAATTTCCACCAAAAATTACATTTAAAAGTATTTCCTCATCTAGATATAATAGTCCCTTTTATTTTCTCGGGATTTAAAATACTGAAAGGTAAAGAAGAGAGTGCCTTGCATTGCTAACATTGAATTTACCTTCCATTCATGTGTGGTGTGCCTTAATATAATATTGTTCTATTCAGCACACGAACTGCACGACACAAATGCCTCTCTGGTTATAGAGGGGTTTAGGGTTGGTTTTTTTTTTCCGTTTGTTGTTTTCTCATATCCTGATTTCTTTGTTGTTTCAAAAACTGGATCAGCCTTTATATTTTGTATTTTAGAGTCAGGATGGTTGAATGTCTCTGAAATGATATCTTTCTAAAAGCAGCTCTGTATAGTAGATAGTAAGAAGTATTATGCTAGTAGCCCTCTTCCAGTATTTGAGTTTCAGAATAAAATAGTTACCAAATACTTGATGAGCACATGGATTATGGATCTTGAGGGTCCAATATGTTTGGTGTCTGAAAAACACTGGCTTTTTTATAAAGATGTCTTTTGTAGTTAGGGAGATAGAGCTGGTGAACTTTAACTAGTATTCACTAAAAAGTTTTTTCAGCAGCTTATGTGGATTTCTTGTACTTAAGTAATATTTTAACACTGAAGTTGAACATTAAAGAGCGATATATTTTAAAGACATGAATAGTCTTCCAGTATGCAAAATCCCCCATTTTGTTTCTCTTGCTAGGATTCCTTTTGATTACAGATGGTCTGTGTGATAGTTGCTATAGAAACCAGACCATTTTACTTCAATCTCTCCCTGTTGCTATGGTGTGCAGAGAGCTGCTATGTGTAAAGTGTCATTTAGAATTTTTTGTGATACTCCATGTAATAGTTAACTTGCAATCAATATTCTCTAATGGCAGCTAGAGTAATGTGACACGCTAATTAATGCTTTTTACCACCAACTGTTGGATACAACAGTTGGGCAGAAATTAGCTGCAAAGTTAGTTTAATGAATTCTGCAGATACAGCTTTCTTTAAATGCTTAATATTAGAAGAAAATAACTCCGTTAACTCACTGTTAGGCAGAATTGTTTTCCTTGCTGTAGCACACTCCTTGACTGAGGACAAGTCTATACGAGGCACCCAGAACCTCTGAGGACCTGGGCTCTCCAGGGAGCCCCAGCGCAGCCGTTCCGCCAGCCGAGGAGGCTGGGTTTGCAATCTGCGGTTGCTGGTTGCAGCTGTAGCCTTCCCACCCTTCCTGAAGGCAGCAGCAATTGGGGCCGCTGGGTGTGAATAAGCTGGAGCGCAGCTGTCCTGCCCTCCAATCTTCACCCTTCTGCCAGCCTCAGATAAAAGTGGTGTGGGGTAGCATGTAACAGGTGTCACGCTTCCGTGTTGCAGTTTCCCTTGCTGGATTAGGCACCTAAAAATATAAAAATCAGTTTCTATCAGATTTCAAAAATCAGGTTTTCAGGAAATACTTGAAGGATGGCATGAACAAGTCCTTGGTGAAGATGATAATGATGATGTATTGTCTCCAGGGATGGGGCCTCAACAACCTCTCTGGACAACCTGTTCCAGTGACTTACCACCCTCAAAGTGAAAAATTTCTTCCTAATGTTTAATCTAAACCTGCCCTCTTCCAGTTTCAAGCCATTGCCCCTTGTCCTATCACTACATGCCCTAGTAAAAAGTCCTTCCCCAGCTCTCCTGTAGGCCCCGTTTAGGTACTGGAAGGCCGCAATAAGACCTCCCCGGAGCCTTCTCTTCTCCAGGCTGAACAGCCCCAACTCTCCTCATAGGAGAGGTGCAATAAAGTTGCATATAATAATACAGTTTGCCCTTTATGTGAGGTGTCGGGAGGAGTCTGTGCCTCAGGAGCCTGGTGGCTCTTTGCCTCCCTTCTGGGGTTAATGAGCCCCCCGGGGGGTTTGTGCCCTGGGGGGGTCAGGAGCTGGGTTGCTGCCGTTGGGGTGGGCTGGCGCAGCACCTCTGTCTGCGGCGCGGGTGTGCTTCCCAGCAACACGTTCTGTGCAAATAAAGCGAGTTTATTGGGGATTTCACTGATTCCCAAGTTTTGCCACACCAGAGAGTCTCCAAAATCCTCGTTCCACTTCCCCTGCACCGTTTCAGTAGTAAATAGCAAGGAGCGTTTAGATGATGTTAGTTATGTCCTGAAGCTCTGTCAGCCACCTGCTCTGCGGTTCTGTGTCTAAGACGGGAAAATGGTATCATCGGGGTGCATCTGTATATGGCTTTGGTAGGGTTGTTTCAAAGGAGAGACTTTGAGTCGTGAAGTGGAAATCATTTTGAGACAGGAAAACTTAATGATAGTCCCTTCTCAGAAGTGAAATGTTCTATGATATCATTTAACTGCCAGTAAAGAGGAATAAAGAGAAATTCTTTGTTCTGTTAAGAAGGGTTCTGGGGAAATTATGTGTGCTCTTTGGAAGTGCAAGAAGATAAACCTTTGCAAACATCTGGATCCCTCTGCCAGTTTATGTATTATGCACTATTTATATGTGAGTGTAACTCCATTGATTATGGTTAAGTATTCAGAGTTAAGCCTGATATGTTAAATGAGAATTCTTCTTCAGCCTAGCTAATTACCTCACAGCTCACACTTCGTCTTGTTTAAATTTTTTTCAAGGCATTTGCATAATAAATATATGGAGTTAAATGTGGTGAATTGAATTTTTTCTTAATCTGATTGGCAGTGCTGAAGTTGAGTAGCACATATGCCTATTAACTACCGTCTGAGCAGCTGAATCCAGAGATAGGCATGGCACTTACACTTTCCACTGTCTTTTGGGTTTTTTTTTATCACTTCTCTTTCTGTTTGTTCTTGTGACTGAGCTTCAAATTAAATAATTAGAACTTCTGGTTTAGGTCTCATGCCTTTGTTTAGAAAAAAAAAATGAGTTTTTGCATCTTGAAGAAACATTGAATCACATAGCTATGAGTGCAAAGCACAATTCTTGATTCTCTGAGAGATACATTTACCATGTTGTAGGAACTGGCTTCTAAATTGCACCCTTTCCAAAACACGCGTGTACAAATGGCACTCGCAGGGTTTGTATTTCACATATGTGCTTTGCAGCGAAACCTTCTGTCACAGTCTGCATAGATTATGGGTTTGGGCCCTGTTGTATTCTGATAATATGGATTTTCACAGTTGTAATACCTTATTAATGCTTACAAAGTAGAGGATAAGTGCCATTAAAGAGCCAATACTGTATTGCAGACCCTCTAACAGTAAAGTAGATGAACATTTCAGCATAATTCTTCATATTAAAAGTTAAATTCTTGCTTAAATAGTCTGCTTAATTAAAAATTAAATCACCCAAGACACTACTGCATTGAGAACAGCTGTCTGAAGCTGTTGCTGTAATAGTCAAAATTGAAATGGAGGGTAAAATATATTTTTGTTCTATCTTAGTCATTTCTTTTGTTGTTACCGTTGTATGTGAGCTAATGAAAATGGAAGACCACTAATCTCGATAATTGAGCCTGGTCAGCCAAAATGCATTGAAAATCTGACATCTGGAAACATCAGGGTATATTAATTTTTTCATTTTAAGTGGTTGCGTTTTAAAGGACACTATTAAGACTGCTGTGCTGTGTTTATGGTTTGGGCTGTTTCCAAAATCAATCTTTGTCTTAAAATATTTGCCCATGTGGATGGTAGTGAAGGTAGGTATGCAGATGGGTGCATGAACACATAGCAACAGAATCTTTTTTTTTTTTTTTCTCGTGTGTGGGACTATGCACCTGTGTGTGGTTTTGTGGTCCTCTGAAGAAAATACTGGCTATGTAAGTCAGAGCGCAGCAGTTTTCTTTCTTTTTTCCTTTTTTTTTTTTTCCTGGAAGGAAGTTTAAATTGGTCCATCCTCGTCTGCTGTCATATATAATGTAATCCAGAGATTGTTCTTAAAACTTTAAGATTTTGGAAGTCCATATAGACTTGCTTCTTAGTATCACTGTTGTCTAAGGAAAACAGAAAAATCATAGTAACCATTAGAAGTCACAGTTTATTACCAAGTCACATATAATGTGTCCTTTAGCAGGAAATGCACCAGAGTGGCATAAATAAATTTCAGTTATTGACTGGAATGCATTTGACTACATTATTTCAGGCATATCTTGATAATATTGAGTATAGTTTTATTTTTTGTAGTTATTTACTGGATAATCTTTAGTTACAGATGAAGTATTTTTCCTTTATTTCTTAAGGGTTGAGCCTGTTTGTACTATTTTGGTTCTTAAGTGACTTGTTAAAATGCCTAAACAATTTTAAAAAAAATCATTAAAAGTTTTGTTAAAAGCATAGTCATTATAGTTTACATGCAGGAGTACTTCCTACAGAGATTTCCTTTATACCCTTAAAGAAGGCTGCTCCATTTCTAACTGTCTTTCTAACTCTTTTAATTCCTCTTCAGCAAAAGTGAGACATCTCTGGCTTGTTTAGTTGCGATGAGCTGCACTTGCTTGTAAAAACCCGGAGAATACTGCCGTAAAGTTGGAGTAGGACTGCAGGATGTCACTGTAGGGTAAGAAGAGGAGCAAGAGCTTGTTGGTGCCATTTCAGGGAGAGACATCTAGTGTCTGCTTGCAAGTTAGCATGGAAGTAGCCTTTATATTTTATTTTTTTTTCCTCCTTAAAAAAAGGTTCGACTCAAAATAGCACCTAGAATAGAGCAAAATCATGAAATCACGCCTCTGTGATTTGCGGGTCTGAGGTTTTAGGTCAGTTTTTACTTTAGGCAAAATGTTGCCAGTGGTGCAGGAACGTTTTTTTCTTTTTAAGAGACATTTGGTACTTGATGTGATAGTGCTTTATGATTAACCGTGGAGGTAGGGTTTTTTTTACATTTGTTTCAGTAGAAAACCAGGCATGGCATGTGTATTGTGTATACTTGTATTTCTAGAAGTGAAAATTTCTCTTTTGAAGAGTCGAGGCAAAGTGGAGTGAAGCTTCTCCTGAAATGACATGTTTATTGCTTCTTTCCTGAAAATGGTTGTAGATCTAAATCCACCATTTTTTTTTTCTAAGAGTGGAATTGACTTTAATCACTCAGCATGCGGTGAATATTAACTAAAAATCCTTTCTATCAGTTTGTCGACTAACGTGGTTTATGTATTATTAACAATAGAGTTCTTGTTGATTAGACTAATGTCTGTCTTCTGTCCTCATGCTTTTCTTTCCCCTTTGTGATACTTTAAAAAAATTGCATTGTAGTCTCTTTGGAATACATGCTTTGATCTGTTTGAATTCTGTGAAGTACTTCACACAATCAGGAACAATGCAAATTATCAGGTGTTACAAATATTATACTTAAATTCACATTCTAGATGCTGAAAGGTAGACAAGATTAAACTAAGATTTTTTTAAGGAATGAAAAGGGAAAATTATACATATAACCTTAAAAAAGGGAAAGGAAAAATATCTACTTGTTTTATTCCAGGATTCAGGAGCCATGTTGGGCTAACTTTAGCATCGCCACCATTTATGTAAGATATAGCACACAGAACTAAATTACAAAAGAAACTTGCAGGAAACAAAACTTGCTTTGCTGTATTTTAACAAAAATAATGAATATACTGTTGAGATTCCTAGCAGCAATTAAATCTACATGATTCAATGGAGCACAATATAAATTCAGACATTAAGCCCATAAACGTGTTTGACAACTAATTTCTTCATTCAAGAGAAAACTGCCTCCTCCTTTGTTTGGTGCCAAAACCATTCTGTGCCTATTGTGTGTGTGGCGGCAGCTGTATAAAACGATTTCCTATACTGTGAATATAGTTAATTGCTGCAGCTATCATTTCCCTTGGTGAAAAAAAAAAAAAAAAGCCCCATGCCATCTGAAGGGGAAAGGAGAAAAGGAAAAAAATGCGTCAGGACTGGAATTGTAATTGTGGGTTTGTTTTCTCTATTCTTTGTCAAGGTAGTTAGGTACTGAAAAGATGAGCCTGTCAGTCAGTTTGAAAGTTGCTGCGGTGCCGGAAGGTTGCTATCCTTATGATGAATTCAATGCCAACAACGTGACATCTGTGAACGGTGTAACAGATACCCATCTCCATGAGTCATTGATGGCGAGGAATGTTCTTGGTTATTCTAAGATGTAGGACTGTGTTGAGAAATGTCTTTCTTTTTCATGAGCTGAATCTCTCTCCGCAGTGAGGACCTGTTTGCCACTTCATTAACACTGTCACTTCTGTCTTTAATTCTGCTGAGGGAAGAGACAGCTTAGCATGTGAGGCACATCCTCTTTCACCTACCCTGCAAAAGTGTCAAGCTGCTCAAAACGTGAAAGATGTGTCAGACTCTTACTTCCTATCTCCTGTTTACCCTGCTTACTTCTCTGAAGATCAGGGAGTATATTAATGTATAGATTTTAGCCTCTAACTTTGTTTTCCTTTAGTATTTTTGGCATTTGCTCCCTATAAAATAGTTATGAGAACAGGTAGGTATGTAAAACACAACAATTTTTATGTTGATTATTGGTAGTCCCTTTAGGAACCAAATTTGTGTTTCAAAGGAGGAATAGCTGTAAATTCAGAACCAGATTCAATCACTGGTATAAAAATAGGAAGTTTTAAAATATTTTATGAATCCCCCTTCTGAATATTTCTTTTTCTAATGTCTGATTTCTCAAAAGTTAGCTCACTGACTTGTTGAGTACTGGTGGCACGTTAGGGACAAGCTGGAGAGCCTGGCTAAGCATAAGATGTACAGTCTTTTCTGTGGCTGTGATCCTGGACAAAGAGAATTTGGGGCAAATCCTTCTGCATGTTTTCATTCTGTGCACGAAACCAAGTTGGTACTTGTCCAGGACTAAGCATTTGGTATATGATAGTGGTGCTTAGCCTGTCACCAAGTGTCAAGGCTTGGTATACCTGATGCCACGCAGGAACACATCCACAACTGATCTGAATCCGTCTGTGCTCTTTGTTAATATCATTTATTCCCTCTCTGGTAACCAAAGCAATATGCAGATATAGTCTAAATCAACTATTTTGTAAGTGAGGTAAACTTCACTTTGAATTCTCTGTGGAAAAGCAGTAAGGATATAAGATTGGACATGGAAAAGTTATTTTTGTCTCTTAGTCCTATTTTGCTTCCTTCCAAAATGTATTCCTCCTTCCAAAATGTATTAAATATTGCGTGCAGTTAGATGATACCTAACTTTTGCCCTCTGCAATATTGGAAGGAAATTCTGGCAAGACTAACTATGGCAATCATCTCTTTTGTAAGAGAAGAAGTTCTAAAAAGAACGGCTGATGTCAAGGGATGGGAGAAAGCAAGATTTATGTAACTGCTTCTAATGACCTGTTAAAACTGTGATGAAAGGAGCAAAAGTGCTGTATTGCTTTTTAAAACAGTTGTAGTATACGTTTATGGAAGAGATTGTCCTTAAATAAGGATAGACGCTCCTGAATTAGCAGCAGTTAAGATTTTTATGCATTGTGAAGAGTAGGTGAGAGACTGGAGGGGATAGCGGGACGTCTTTTTGCATAAAGATTTGTTCTCTTTCGACTTTCATGAAGCTGAGATTGAAATACCAGCTCTGCATCCCCAGCACTCGTGTACGCTGTAGTAATGTGGAAGGGTATACTGGCCTCTCTTTGCTGTTTTTTTTTAACCATTGATGGCCAAACTCAGTGGGGGTGTTGAATAGGTTGAAATTAGACATTCTTGGGCCACCGCAAGGCTTCTTCCAGAAGAAAACGTGTTGCAAACTGGGCCATCTGCTCCAGGAGCAGATACCAGTTCTGGAGCTCCTCCTGCAGACGTTAGCAGGGGCACAGCATTGCCTAGGACTATGCTGGGCAACCCATGGTCTCGAGGAGACGTCTCCCATCCCCAGCTCTTCTGTCACCCCGGTGGCTGCACCCTGTCCAGGCCAGAGTGCCAGAGGGTGCAGGAAGGGGCCTCTGTTCGTCTGTGAGCGATGGTGATGCTGATTCCTGGCCTTTACCTGGGGAGGAGGTGGTGGACAGTGGGAAGGCGTTGGGCTGGCTGCCAGCAGGGCCTTCCAGGATATTAAGCTACAATATAAATTAGTAAAGTTGGTGAAAGGCAGTTTAAGTTTTGGCTTTTAAACAATGTTTTTGTGTTCAAGGCTGACTATTATTATTATTTAAAAAAAAAAAGACAAAGAAAAAGAAAAAATATATATCAAGTAGTTTAGGAGTACAGAAACTAAACATTTCATTATAGATCAAATGAAAGGTTTGAGTTCCTTAATACTACATTTCCTGAACTGTTCATGTCTGTGTAAACAATCTGATTTTTTCTTTTTACTGGAACCCAGTTTGCTTTCTTAATCTGTAACAGTCCAAAAATTATTTTCTTGCAGGATATCTTTTGACTTCTGTCATCTTTTTAGTTATTTGCTTTCATTCCTTCTCAGAATGGAGCTGCTATTTTTCTGTTATTTTAGTCATCGCTTCATGTCTAGTGTTATCCTTGTTTCAGGAAGAAAAGTGGCATCTACAAGGGAACAGAAAAACATTAACAGTGCACAGCACTACAGTTTGTTTCCTGTATCATGCTTTTATTTGCAACTAGTAACACTTTTTGACTTAATTATGTGTCTGGGAGAAAAAAAATGTATAGCTGAGACATGCTGCGTTTCACAAGTGTGCTGTGTTCGTTACCACATATACATTACAGAGCTATGAAACCTGCAGTGTCTGTTCTGCTCATCCCTCATTCCAGTCCGTTTGAACTCCTGATCTCTCTGTTATCAAACCAATATACCATACAGAGAAGCCAAGATTAGTCAGTCTTAAGTTATCATGCACGCAGTCTGTCTCAGGAGACAAGGGCTTCGTGACACCACATCAGGTTTCAAGCGAAGTAGGACTGTGAGGTTTAAAATGTTTTCATTTCCAGTGAAATGCTTCGGTGCCATCTGAATTCTTCCAGGCAACAAGTAGCTGGAGGAAGTAGAAATTTCATTACTTAATACCCCAGGGATGCCTTATTTGAGTGCACGAGACGTGCCATCTGGAAATTCTTGTTCATTCACATGCTGCGGCCTTTTTTGGACACCGAAGAGCTCCAAGGTGTTTGGTTTGAGTTGCTTTGGAAGTGCCCAAAATAAAATGGGGAGAAATATTTGAAAGTCTTTATAAAAAATAAATAAATAATTAAAAAATCTGTTTCCAGCTGAGTTGCCCAGGTTACCCTGCTCCGCTATGAAGCCAGTCCAAACTTCACTGCTGCATACTGCTACGCTGCAAGCACTGCCTCTTCTCCTTCTCCTACTTTTCACCCAGTTGTCCCTTAAAATTCCTCATAGGTCACTGGCAGCAAGGTATCCCTCTTTCTTCCTCTTTCTTTTTCTGCTCCCCAAACCTGCAGCCACCAGAGACTCTGGTGGGGTCCCTGGGGTCTGTGGGAACACCACCAACTCCAGACAAACACTCTAGGCGCAACCTTTGGGACATTTTCATGGTGTCCGTGTAGCTGTGTTGGTTTTCATTGCATATGTTTGCTAGAGTGTAAGCTTGGGGTATGCTGGTTCAATTGGGTTTTGTTTGGAAAATGTGAATTTAGGAAAAGTCTTTGTTTTGGCAGAGCCCGATGTGTGGCAGAGGTGTACCTTGTGGTTTGCTGTCTCTCTTCACCTCCTGCCCCACAGGCCTGGCCTTGGAGCTCACGGGCTTCTGGGCTTTCATGGGCTGGGGTTTGGCGGCTGCCCGTGGAGCCAGGGGGTCAGCAAACCCTCATCCCCACGGAGACGGGCAAAGCCCGGAGGGTGCTGCAAAACTGGTAGTAAAATGTGGTTCGCATCACTTACCATTGCATAACGCAGACATCCTTTCTGGGATTGGGTCAGGTTGGAGAAGAATGTTTTGAATGACTTCAATAAAGTGTGCTGAAATTTTAGTAATAAAACAGGATTTATTATGCTATTTAAAAATCTATTCAAATCTATTTAGCTTCCGTTTCTAAGGCTTTTTGTCTCAAAATTGAGGCCCTTTGTGACTTATGATTAATGGTGGTGGTGTTTATCCCTCAGTGTTTCCTGCAGAACCTACAGTTTATTTTTATGTGGCTACTTATTTACGTAAATCTCATGGAAATTAATATTTCATGATATTCTGTCCCTCAGTCAAATACTATAAAAATGGGCAGAATGAGCCCAGTACATAGAGGGAGCAATAAGTTTTATTTTATTAGGAAACCAGACTACAAAGGTTTTATTTGCTTACTTCTATTTGATTGGAAATAGTGAAATATTGCCCATTATCTGCAGAAAATCCAGTTCATATTGCACTGACTGCTTTTACCATACTGGATTCTGTTTATTTTCCTAGAAAAAGTTTCTTTTAAACAAACTGTGATATATATTTAAAAAAAATTTTTTTTTTTTTGTAAGAAAGAAATGTTAGGAAATTTCACAGAGTACTCTGAATTTCTTGAAGAAATGCATTTCATGTTGCGTTTGAGCTTCTCTGTCCTTATGTTATGATTTGCCTCTCAGTAACAGATCAGTTCCGTAGAAATATATTAGAAAGCTGTTTTCCAAGAGTCCAACAATTTTGGTAATTATGGGGGGACTATTTGAAGAAGGTTTTGGAAGATACTGAAACTACTGTAAAAGGAAAGTTTTGTTGTGTGTTTTTTTTTCAACATTGTGGCTTATGTTTACTTTTTCGTAGCAGTGCATTCTTAAAACTTTCCAGCGTCGTCTTAATAGCTAGAAAAGCTTGACAGAACAATTGTAAAGCATTGTGTAATTGTCTTTTGAATACATTTCTTCTTCAGTTAGTAATAAGGACAGATTTAGAGAGCCAGACTTCTTTTCAATAAAAATTAAACTAGTTATGCCCTTGCTTATTATTTAAAATGAATAACTAGCAGAGCATTACTTTCCTATTGTTTTCTAAATGCTGAGCATTAAGTAGTATAAGAAATGGAGCTTGTCAATTCTTTCTTTAAGCAAAGAGACTGCTGCAAGTTAAGTTTGGGCAAAATTCTGCGGAATTTTTCATATTCAGTGTTTGTAGAATCACAGAATGGTTGAGGTGTGATGGCACTGCTGGAGATCATCAAATCCAACCCCCTGCTCAGAGCAGGCTCAGCTAGAGCAGGTTGCTCAGGGTCATGTCCAGGCAGATTTTGAGTATATCTAAAGATGGAAACTGCATAGCCTCTCTGGGCAACCCGTTACAGTGCTTGATCACCCTCACTATAAAAATTAGGTTTCTTATATTTAATTGGAATTGTCTGTATTTCATTTGTGCCCATCGCCTCTTGTCCTGTCATGGGGCACCACTGAGTAGTCTGGCTCCATCTTCTTTACGACTTCCTTTTGGTTATGTATGTGTGTGGATAAGATCTCCCCAAACCTTCTCTTCTCCAGGCTGAACAGTCCCAGCTCTCTGTCTCTCCTTGCATGCCAGATGCTCCAAGCCCTTCATCACCTTCACGCCCCTTGGCTGGACTCACTCCAGTGTGTCCATGTGTCTTGATGAGGCTGTGTTTCTCTGGGGAAGAAGATTTACAAGAGCGTCTGTTGGAAATGCACAGTGAGCTCTTCCCCTCCTAGACATGCCATGAGTGAATGGCCCTCCTGAGATCCAGGGGCTCAGGCTGAGCCCTTACTGTGGACATCGTTGTAAGCTGCTTCCAAGTGCCCTGTCAGCAGACTCCTGCTTTTTGGGGGCTGAAAATCAAAGGTAGCCATCTGTGAGAGTACCTTTCTCTCTCTTGCATGCTCCAGAAACTGGACTGCTCAAATGTGCTTTAGCAGGTGGCTTGTCTTTTGTTCTTCCACGTCCATCCTCTCCTCCCCACTCCCAGCATCCTCTGGTCAGAAACTTGCAGCAGTTTAGGTTAAAAACATCACAGTCTGAGCTGGGGTCAATGTAGGACTCAGACTCAGTGTGGCTCTGGCTGTTTATTTTAACCTCTCCTGTGACACACGAGCTCATAGATTTTATAGCTGCGTCACTGTGATCAGCGGTTTACTGACATGTTAAATGGCACACATCTAGGAATGGGAGTGGATGCTACTGGGCAAAAATACATTCCACATCTACTGCGTGTAGCTGGTAACTTTCCAAATGGGCAGTGCACATTGCTTTGGAATGACTCGTTCTCAGTCTGGTTTATTCTGTTTTCTTTCCTCCTCATTCTTAGTGGGATGTTTTTTGTTGACTTTCACTTAAAAGAAAATGCAGACTGAATAATGTCGATACTCAGCATTAGCTCTTCCCCCTTTACTGTAAAGAATATGATCAAAACTGTCAAGCATTTAGTATCTGCAGTGGTTGGCTCCCCTTTGATGCTCACACTCCTCCTTCTCTCGTCTCCCTCCCTTGATAATGTGATGCTGTAGCCCCCGTGGCTTTTAAAGAGCTTGAGGTGGATACGACAAGAGCTTACCATTAGCACACCCACTAGATACACTAAGTTTGTAATTTTCTGACTGGGTAAGTTGTTTAGTCAAGTCACAAGCCCTTGACTGTGGAGTTCACCATACTTCTATCTTGGAGCTAGCCAGATTTGTCCCATGAAACATGAGAAAACAAGCGAGGGTCCTCCTCTCTTCATGCACTCTTTGGGCACTTCATGCTCCTGGTCCATGAACTTTTTTGGAAGAGGGAGATACTAATATTGGGAGTAGATTTTTATTAAGTGATGGCTCAGTAGTTCTCAGCAGTTCCAAACTCCTTTCTTTATCATGTGTCTCTATGAGTCAGATGGGGTTTGCTCTGCAGGGTATTTGCAGAGAGTTTATGGATCAACTGACGTAGTGTATTTCATGTCACTATTACCTGCA